>JABMBT010044548.1:0-12721 GCA_018906895.1 Odontocolon sp. PSUC_FEM 10030002
CTTAAAGGTTTTGAGTCGTTCTCTTATTTTGTTCGAAAAAACATGCTCTATAAAGCTATGAACACGATTTTTTTTAGAAATTTTATACAAAGTGACTACGCGGTGCGGTCCATCTTACAAGATAGGGATTTTGCAGTAACAAAAAATTCCGATAGCGTCCGTAATTTATAACGGAGTTGGCTGTATGAGCAGCATTCTCTCACTCTCATCAGAATAAATAAGCGTGGCTTGTTTCAAATTTTTTCGACAACGCAATTGAATGGAACGACGACGACGACGATTTGATGGAATTGGATGGATTGGAATGGATTGGTTGACTGGTTCATCGCCGTGAGCTGGCCCATATTCCCCGCTGTATACTTCTCATGTGAAATAAAAATCATATATCTGGGGTAAATTTTTATGTAACAATTCTGTAACATCAAGAATTACAATCGCGATTCTCTCATGTTTTAAGTTGGAATTGTTTTCCAATTTGTTAAAGCTTTAAACAATGTCAAGTATAAAAATGGGACAATATTGCGATTTTAAGGTTTAACTAGTCCCAATGATAACATGTTGTTCGAAAACCATTTTTAAGAATAGTTTTACATTGCGCAACCGTGAAACTGAAATTCGAATACATATAGGAAACAGGTTTGGCAGTATTTGAATAAAAATGTATTCAAAATACTTTTCAGCTTGAATCACTATGATTAATTCTTAAATATAAAAAATAATAAGCATTTTTTATGAATAATTATTTCCATTTAATTGTATTTTGTATTGCGGGTACTGAAAAATGTACCCGCTAGCCATCAAGCTACCCATGGTTCGCTCGATTCGTGCTTGGCCCACTCACCGGACACCGCTACGTCAACGCTTCAGCACATTCTTCCCAGTAGTTGCAGAACAACTACCTTACAAGAATTAAAAAAAAAAAAATTGAATTTCGATCATCTATATACTCTTGCATGTATATTTCAACTAAAAGTCGTATTTTGTACCGTTAATCGTTGTTGACACTACCGAATTACAAAATGCTTTTGGCTTTTGGCTTATGTTATAAAATGTAAACGAGAGTAATTCGAGCACGCATACTTTCAAGTCAAAAACAGTTTGCATGTGCACAGAATGGAAAGGCGAGACAACGGAAACTGCATGCGCACTGTTGAACGTGGAACATATCGCATCAAGGTACTATATGTATGTGCCACGAGAAGTAATAAACCGGGATTAAACAAGAAAGCAGGATTATTTCGACGCTATCGTCGGGCGTTTAATGGGAGTAGCTGGAAGCTTAGGAGAAGTCGAAACAGGAAACTGGAATTAAGAGAGCAAACTACAAAAGCGTATAATGCATGACTGTCATTAACGCATGTTCCAAAAGGTACAGACTACACGAGTGATGTTGTGACTCGAAATTATAGACTCTCCGTTTGCTCTCCGTTAACTTACAATAAACATAATCAGCCTTTCCAGAATAGTAAAGGAGACTGTCAGCCTATTCACCCTATTCATCAAATGTTTAATACTTTGTGGATGGCCTTCGTTCAATCAACATTCATAACATTTCCGATTCTCTGAATTATTGTCAAGTCTTTGAAGTTATACCCAACAAAATATAGATAGTCGTGAAACGATCGAGTGTTTTTTATAAAGAGGGTTGAAAGTTGACTAAAGCTGCAGATAAAAAAGTGTCCCTGCCCGGTCTCTGTAAGGTTTTTCGTCATAGAAATTAAGCTTGGTCTTCTGAGGAAAAGTGCACTTCATTTTAAAATATGGAGAATCTCTCTTGGACACGGACATTCGACCGTTCAAAATGTATATTCTTATGAATAAATTGAAAAACAGGGCGTTTAGTCTCGAGAAGTGGTATCAGTTGATTTGCTAGATAGAGTTTTGAAAAGTTCAGTGAGCTACGAGAAGGAGAGTCCAAGAAGGAGACTCAAATAATTTTCTCGTCCGACCAGGGAGGGCGGAATAAGAGATTGGCGCTAGAAAAAATTAATCGAGAGTGTACCGAACATGGAATCACAGTTGAGAACAGCTCAATGAACGAAATTGTCAATTGTTTAAGGTTTAGTTGAAATATATAAGGAAATTCAAAGACTTTCACAAAAAGTTAATACATAGTGCAAATATAATATCGACCGGCCTTATCGTTTCGACTGACAATTCTATAATATACTATGAGAAACCCAACCCTCCGGCTCAACTTTGATTTTAACCATATCAGTTTCTATCTACTTTGAACAATCTCGAGTATCATACGCACAGATGTCTCAGAGCAGCCGGAGGGGAAAATTTAGGTGTATGAATTATCGTAGTGACTTCGAAATCAAGAGTTGTGGTTCTATTTGCATTATTAACGACTCCTTAATCCCAAGAGTTCTCTAATTGCCAGAAATGGGGTTCCTCAACAAGATAAGCGTGCGAAACGATGCTGGAGTGGATACTTACTAATATATCGTACGACAGCGAACTTGTGGTTCCCTACTTTCCTCTCCAGTTCCCTCTATATTCTGGATATCTATAATGATCATTCTCCAATCGATTTGCGAGTCTCGAAGAGATAACCCGCGATTAATTCAAGCTCTTTCGCTGCGGCTCCCTGAAGGTTTCTGATAAGCTCGACAATAGAGAGCAAAGTTTGGAATTATAATGAATCATAATGGAACAGATTAATATGCCACAGGATCGTCGGTACAGTTTATCATCTTTCTTTTCCCCATTTCATGAATCTCCTAATTTAATTTGCTCGATTCTATCCTGTAAGAGTCACGTAATTAATTACCTGGTACGATTAGCGCAAATGAGTCATCGAGTGGCTGGTTATTTGCTGTTCTATCCGTACTCAATCGCTAATTTAGCCCCGGGAATAACGATTTAACGAAAGTAACACCCAACGCCGCAGGCAAGGTCCACCGCACGATCAGGACTACCAAGCTCGCTGTGAACGAAAAGATCCAACCTATGTAGTTTATCGCTCCGATAAGTGAGTCCGCGTTTAATGGGCAATTTGATTTTACGACACGCGGAACCTTCTTTCGTTCATCTATACGGCGGTGTTCACATTTTCTGACTATGGTTTTTCTGTCCTTAGGTCTATCTCCGTGTCCCTTTATACCGTCACGTTCTCCACTCGCTTTTGGGATCTCGTGAATTGTTTCTTTTATATCTGTTCGCGATGATCCAGACGGTATAATGTTCACATAGAAAGGTACTTACAATCGGTGGTTCGAATATTCGTGCAGTGATGTTAGAATGCTCCAAGATATCCTGATGAGATTCTCGAAATAACGAATAAAAGAAGTCGTCGCCGCCAGGATTCTTTCGCTGATCTGCAATCAAATAGTCGAAGCTATTAAAGCATGCTTTAAAAGTTTGATGCAAAGATGTGCAAGCCTGCGATCTATAATTATTCGCTATCATTGCTATCTCCTACATCATCGTCAAACTTTGTTCAAATTGCACAAGAACTTTTGCGCTCGACCGTTGAATACATCCGACAGGAGACATAGATAGATGTATGAAAGCGCTTATTAGGGAAAAGATTAAGTGAGAAAAACGAAGAAAAACATAGAGAGCGAGAGGGAAAAGGTGTCAACGATGAGTTTGTGCGTGCAAGATTTACGGCAAGTCTTGGGAATCTTAATGTTGAAATCGGAGCCAAAACCAGGGAGGAAGTCGAACAGCACGTACAGTGCTGAGCAGTGTCCCAATTTCTCGCATTAATTATTTCGGAACACTCTCAGTGCTTCGGTGCTTGGACCGCCCTCGACCGCTGAAGACCGTTTTTCTGCACTGTAGTTTGCTCCAACTACAACTATATTGATAATACAATCAAACCGAGGAAAGTCCATGTATGATACTGCAAACTCATATGATACATATAGATATTTATTTCGACTGAAACTACATCTCATGTTATTTCTCTCAGTGGCACGTGCCGTTTCTCTGGTTCATTTCAAAGCCTTCAAAGTGCCTTTACATTTCGTAGTACGTTTCGAATAGTCTAGTGGATAGTAACTAGTATATAATGTAGAAACGCGTACTGTTGTCGAAGTGCATCGTGAAATGGAGGGTACAAACGCATGCACCTACGATTATATACTGTGGATCGTAATGCCCGAATCGTTGGAAAAGACTATTTCAGGAAATACGATTCAAAACTGATTATTGCTCGTCATTTTTTAACGGATCTTTTATATTCTTATCCATTTAGTAGCGAACAAAGTAATAAAGTCCAATCTCTTGTTTGCCTGTTCTGCCTCTGGCGTTCAGAAGAGAGTTAAAGAAAGAATATTCATAGTTAATTACGAAATGAGAGAAAGTTTTATGTTGCGTTATACGCAACAATATTATTAAGTCGTCTCAGTCACTTTGCAACATTAGTTGAGCCCTATAACTAAAACCGAAAAGCTCCTACTGTTGGTGGCAGTGGTCTTGTATCTCGTATCCTCTTTGCCATTCTTGCTCGAAGCCGTTCTTTTGTACTTGATCGCGATTCAGTGGATCTACAATTTGCAGGTTGCGTGTTTACTCGTTACTCGGGCATTCCCTTCTCCAACCCAAGTCTGTTTTCAACATTCAGCCTTCGGCAGTGGAGACCGTCACGTTCAACGTAATGGACCTATTACGCGGTGACGACGAAACAACTCAAGTTCGCTTTTGGTCGTAACTGAAATGGACGATCTCCACCATGACTAGCGAACTTTCTCGACCCCTTCGATGCAATATACATACATGCATAATAGTATGTTGATGTACATATAACGGATCCGCACGATGACGTTGACCAGCTTGTAACAATTTATGCTACAAATATCAGGCAGACATTGTACCAAACCGGTTAACTTCGATATGTCGACCGGGCATGTAACCTGCACGTACAATAATGCATATGCATGCATTTTCCCTTGCTCGAATGGCATTTGCGTTAACTGCTCCACCACTGCAATCAGTAAAACGTGGTCGCTGGTCGCTAGATGTACTGTCTCTCGCCCTTTCTCACTCTGTCGTGTTCGTCCTATGACGCTATGTCTATACAACACTCGAAATAGGCAAAAGGGTTCCCAATCACGCTGCATCGTTTCGACTTGAATTGTTTCAACGGGTCGATCGTCGTAGTATTCGGTTTACCGCAGAGTTGTACAACAGTGCAGGTTACGTGTGTAGTCAGCGCATTGGGGAACCCGGGAAGGAAGGAACGTTAATACAAATAGAATTATTCGCTCACGTTTCAGTTACGATGCCTGGATGGTATATAGAGATAAGTTTGACTTGTTCAGAGTACAGTTCGTAACAAGCTGCGATATTGGAAAGAGGGAGAGATAATATGAAGAGAAAGGTACGAAGGATGGAAAGATAAAACGAAACGAAGAATAAAAGAAAAATCAAAGTAACTCGGACCAATTCGAGATCCAAGTTTCAATGGCCAATTCAGTCGAGGCTAGTTCTAGCTGCCCACCATCAGCCTAATGAAAATCAAACAAATAAAATGAAAAGTAAAATAAAGCGACAGATGAATGGAAAAGTAAAGAGGACAGAAAGATAAAGCTCGAAGGAATGAGAAGGACAGAGAGAACCGCTAGAAATGAGAGGCTTTGAGCTCCCTTTTTCCGATATCGAGGAGCCAGCTGGTACTGAACCGTAATAACGAAGGACGAGAGCGGCAGTGAGAGCACCAGGAGGCCAGTAGAAAAGCGTCGAGATCGGAGGCCGACCATGTCGAATCGGAGTACCCGCTTGCCCTGGTAACCAACGACTACGACGACCCTCCAACACATTTTATTATCGTGCACCTGCTGGCTTGTATACAGAGTACACCGTTGGAGTAGCAGTGAGAAGGTTCCATCGAAAACCCAAAATTTTTGAGTGCCGCTCGAGTAACCAACCGTGTCATAAAATCTTGGTAAAAAGTTAAAAAAAAGCTCTATCGATGATATAAAAATCATAACCTCTGACTCGGTTACTGTTCTCATGTACAGTGAGTGACATTAATGACTTCACCCGGTAGAGACGCTAGAGTCGTGGATGCGTTCGTGTAACAGCATCTCGCATGCGCACCCGCGAGGTGCACCCGAGAAAGATCGACATTTTTTTTATGCCACTCCGTGCGAAAAGTCTCGTTTTTGCCACGCTCCGCGTCGCTTCAACTCGACTTTCCCACATCGTAACATAAAATTTTGCACGAAACTCGGGTGAAAAAGACTTTTTTCAAATTTGTTTGTTCTCTTTGCGACCCTTTTAGCTCAAGATTTCTTCATTTCGAGTTTCATCTTTGCCTTTTGACTCCGTTATTCTAAGCGAAAAGCTAAATGGAGGAAGTTCTATCGTTTTACGGATGATCGTTTGTAGAAACGGGAAAACCAGAACAGAGAATTCCGGTCATGAACGGAGTCTGAGAGGAGATAAGAATCGGCAAAGGGAAGCAAAGGAAAAGAAAAGGTAAGTGGCGAGTCACGTGGCTGGAGGAAAGATGCGATATATACGTATACGGTAATGAATAGCAAAACTCTTAGGGACGGAAGGCTGTACACGGAAGAAAGAACAACTGGGCCACGGGAAAGTTTAACAAAGTGTATTGTGTGTGCGAGGGAATGAGAAAAGAAACATATACAAATCTGTGATGGTACATGATTCCTCATATATGCAATAGACATCACTTTTAACCTAGTATCGGATGTATGTACGTTATATAGGGAGAGTGGGGCAAAACGGGGCACCGGGGCAAAATGGGCCATCACCTTAAAAAAATATAACGGGGTAAAACCAACAGGTTCGACGGTGCTTTTCGAAATCGAGCCCCATCTTGCCCCGCATTCTGATTTTCCTCGCATCTACATTTTTTACGCAATGGCCCATTTTTCCCCGGCTCCCCGTTTTGCCCCACTCTCCCCTACACGAGATCCAAAAGTGTATAGACATACCGGTGGCCTTCCGCAAATTGTGATTGTATACACATGTGTGCGTCAGGTCTACGTTCGTCCCTGAAATATTTGCAATGTCGCAGGTACGTGATACCATCACAATGTACGTGCCTGTACCACAATACCTGCGAATTAAATGATGTGTAGTGGTGCAACAGTAACGTGCAAATTTTAACAGTGTAGACACAGAACCCACGTACAAATCTGTGAAAGCGTTCGCATTGTACGTGAGAATTTAACAATGTTGCTACAAGTACCTATAACTCTGTCAGTGTAGGTGGATCACAGATTTCACAGAAAATCTGGCAGACTGTGTGAGGTACCGAAATAACACAGAGATTCGTATGCTTGCAACTATGTGTTTCAAGGGAACACGAGCATACGACCGAATGTCTGTTCAACATTTAACAGCATGGCATTGCACTGTGGTGAATACGGGACACAACGTGCATTACGCGTTGATGTACGAGAACAATTTCTCACGACCTTTTGGTGAACGCGAGAAGCTCTCCGGCTCGACCTGCCCGGACGATTGCACCGATCGTAATTCCCGTTGCCTGCGGTGTGCCGATGCCGATGCAATGGTGCTGCATGAACAGTGGTGCGAGAAGGGTATAGAGGGAACGAGGGCTCAGTGTAATTGCGCAGCCAGAAATTACGCGATTCGCTATACAGACGAAAGTGGGCCGCGAGTTACGAGACTGGATCAAACTGTGCGGGCGTGGATGATCCGTGTTTCTCTTCTACCACAGCGAGAATTCTCTATCGCTACTATACCGTACCATTCATGAGTTTCTATCTCTCAGGTTTCTCGTAATTCAGGACACTATAAATCAACGCAGTATTGGCTGTTTATTGACATTGTAATTTGTGCATTTGAAACAACAGCTGTAATAAACAAAATCGATATTTGTAACAAGACTATTATTATCAAATTTGTTATGTATTTTTTTTTTTTTTTTGTGTTGTTTCTTATCTTTGTGTCTTGCCAATTTGACATGTAATATGAATTGCGCTATTGAATTAAAGAGACTCACTTATTGTAACGACAGAAATCGTTAGGAATAGTAGAAGTAGCGTATCAGCAGTAGTAATCGTAGTAATAGTAGTAGTAGGAGCGAGCCGCGAGGTAGAACGGTGGATGCACAACCCCCGGGTGAATCGATGGAGCGCCCTCCCGCTGCCACCTCTTACCCTTCGCCCTTTTCCTCGCCGATGGCTGCCGCTCTCGCTTCTAGCACAGAATCCTGCCCGCACAGTACCATACCCGCAGCTTTCCAATCTTCAGCTCTCGCCCTTATTTCTCTCTCAACCGGTGATCTCTATATATCTCTCAGGCAGCGAACAGGCAGCGGTATCTTCGCAACTCTTCGCTATATTGCATGAGCTTTCACTCGCGAGACTTAACTCTGCGTAATATACAACGATATTTCACGATATTTCGAGAAATGCACAGATATTGCATGGTCAATCGTTGAAATGTTTGGAAAAAGAAGATAAAGAAGAACTGGAGAAAGAAACGGCATTTCTTTTTATATGATGAATTGATATTTTAAAGAAGCTTATTTTTCCAAATACCAGGAGTGACTTCTGATGGAAATGCTGATCTATAATCTTGACTATCGATCGAACTAAAGATTTTTCTATCTACATGTACAACGGGTTTTCCAATTCAATTGAATGCAGATCAACTGGCAGTTTCTATCTGCATAATATCGCAGGACCAGCCAAACATTGAATATCCGGGCAAGTTATATTCAATATGGACATACATAGTTCGGTACATTTAGTCAGATTCTGCATAAGTTATGCCTTTGGGACCGCGGACTGTTTGCATAAGTTATATTTCTCCTCTGTCACCACTCTTCTGTTTTTCATGTTAAGATGACATCTTAATAGTGGAGGAAGCTCCCAATTCCGAATTGATGGCCCGGGAGTCTGAAATGGACCGCTTCGATTTATGTTTATGCAGGTCACTTGCGAGGGTATTAGTTATGAGGGGTCCATCTATCCATTGAATGCAGGGATAGCATATATCTGCATTATATATGCTGCATGAAGTCGTAGACCGAAATTTGCACAAGCCCATGACTCGAAGCATGGTTTGCAGAATCCTGTTACGACATTGAGGAGGGCAATTGCTCCGCTGTTTCATAGTGTGGCGCAACGCAATTGGATCAGTTCTCGGTCTGTCCATTTCCCTGTGTTCCTCACTTCAGTACAGTGCTCTCCATGGGTCCCAACTGTCGGTTCCGTACTGGAGTTCCCCGTCTCTTCGTAAAGCAATTGCATGAAACATTAATATCAGTGTATTTATGCATCTATTCCTCTATGACTCTGCTGATTGAAATAAATAAATCATCATTTCGTATCGGAAATACATAATAGCAGCTTAATCTATCCAGCTTGAATTAATATCCGTAATCCGGTTTAATACAAATTGAAGCAATGAATCTCCAAACCAGGATTATTCTAATGTTAGTACATGACTATGAATGCTGCACATATAGACGAGGTGAACGGTCTTTACCATCGCAATCTATCTCCAAACCTCGAAATATCTAGCCGTCTCTGACACGTTTCAGTTAACCACATAGAAACGGGGCAACCTCGTGACTGATCCGATTTGAGATAGAGAGTGAGAAAAGCACATATACAGCTTCATGTATGTTGAGAAAAGGTTGACTAGAAGTAGAACCAGTGCAAAGTGACGAAGACGAGACGAAGAGATGAGAGATTGAAGTGTTCTCAAGTTTGGAATGAGATTTGAGGTTTCGTCGACATGTCTTCCTGTTGCCACAATGTTCTGGCCAATCCCAGGGCTCTCCCGGGTAAGCTAGATCTATACGACCGGGCTTCGGTTCACATCTCCCCGGAGACGCACAGAACACGACTAGAGGCAACCAGACATATCTTACTCCGAGTCCTAGAATCCTCGCGACGATATATCGCTCGCAACGAAATTGCTTGTACATACTGTCGTCGGCGATACTTGCGCTTGTGGTGATTGTGTTATTGCCTTTTTATTATATGGGGTTACGTGTTATTTGCTATCATACAGTGTATACTTGCACTCCTCGTTGACTCTAGGAGATGTTCTTCAGCTAAAAGGTAACTCCAAGCATTGCGGAGACCTGACTAGACTTCATAGAAAGACCAGTTCCTGGCTTTGACCGAAAGATTTCCTATTGTTGGGACGGCTACTAGATTTGTTCAAATAAAACGAAGATAGCGTTTCTTCGAGCATGAAACGACATTTGATAGATATAATTATATGACGCTGACCAAGCCATTTGTCTCAAAATGCTATACGAAAACGTCTCAATAGCTCGCAACTATAACGATCGGATCAGATTTAGAGCATAGTTCGTTGAAAAATTCAACTGTCAGCATCATCGAAAAAGTAAAGAGGTCATACAATTCCTGCTTTCGTCGTCGTCTTCGTCTTGAAGAACACGCTCCAACGTTCCACTTGCAATCGAGTGTGATCGTTGAATATCACGATATGCCAGTCGCAAGCTCTTTCACTTCACTCTTCTACATCTAGGCATGCAGGGTACTTTGCATAGTTACGTAAAACAGTTACATACTAGGACGCATTCTTCAATGAACCCTTCTCACTGATTCTCGGATAATGACAAACTGAATACTGGAACTAAAATACAGCCGCAATATGTATCACATAGACTTGATTTCAAGTAGCGCATGCCACCTTAAACAATGCATATTCATCGATGTTTTTGATGATGTAATTTTTATAGATTTTGAAAGTTTTGTACGTTTTGAAACGACATAAAAATACCATGTTTGTAACCATCAACATTTGTCTCTGTGTGTACAGAATAAAAAAATGTATGATGTAAAGAGACATTTATGTGGATTTTCCGTTGGTTTAAAAACCGGTGGTGGGAATAGCATTAATTCATTGTACGATTTAAAACTCAAGCAGACAAATGGTTTTTCCATTTATTTGTTTGAACTTTTAATTGTGAAGTCCATTTTATTTTTGGAGGTTATTCTATTGTTTATTGAACTTTTCGTTGCCAGCCAGTGTCAAAATTCACGGAACTCGATGTAAATGCATGTCGGAAGTGGTAATTAGCATTCCCAGTTGCAATTATTTTTATTAATACAGCTCGTTAAAACTACGTTTGGGTGAAATTTTTTATTTTGTTGTTATGACATTATTTTGGTGTTACTTTTTTAATACCCGATTTTTGTACAGTGTGAGTCATGATTTTAAAAAAATGCCTCCAATGTAACCAGCATTTTCGTTACTTTCTCAAAATTTTCGAATAAATGAAATAAAATATGTCCCTCTCGCGTCACTCTGCGGCTCATATTACAATTCCTGCTTTCGTCTAATCCTCTTATGTTTACTCTAAATAATAAATTATTCGTTTCTGCTCTCTCTCTCTCTCTCTCTCTCTCTCATTCGTTATATCCTTTTCTTGAACGAGAAAAAAAAATGAAAAAAAAA
The DNA here is from genome assembly GCA_018906895.1 of Odontocolon sp. PSUC_FEM 10030002. NCBI lineage: Eukaryota > Metazoa > Arthropoda > Insecta > Hymenoptera > Ichneumonidae > Odontocolon > Odontocolon sp. PSUC_FEM 10030002. The sequence goes on from JABMBT010044548.1 coordinate 11,395, forward strand.
AAATCGTGACCCTGCTCGAGGTGGCAAAAGGGAAACATTATTTGTCTTCGGTAATGGGTAAATCCACCCACGCAATTCTCCGATTCTCACGCTACCTCTCAACTCATCCTCTTCCTCTCGGTCTCTCTCAAGATCTCTTATATTCTCTCTCCTCTCATTTCCTCTTGTCCTTCTCGTTTGTGAAATCGCACGAATAAACCGCAACAGTACACATTGCCCTACTCCTGCCAACATTCCACCGTCGAACAAACGAAAGACGTTCCTCCAGTTCGTACTTCGTTTTCCTTGCTCGAAGCTCGTCGTCGACCGCATCTTCATTTTTCAGGGTAGCTGCCTCAAACAGGCAGCCCTTGCTATCCATCTACTTTCCTTTCGACCAAATTGTTTCTCTGCTTGCCGCTATCACTCCCTGAATCCACCCCCGCCCGGATGACTAATCGTCGCAACGCGTAGAAAAATGTTCACTTGTTGGATCGGTGTAGAAGATAGAATCGTCGGGTAGAATTGCATGGGCTCCGGAAATCGAAGGACCAAAACTGTTTGGTGCAATCAGGAAACGTGTGACATTTGGAGTAGGGTAAAACTAGGGAAGGTGCGGCCTAACGCCCTGAGATGCTGCAAAAGTGTACTGTCAGAAAAATTTTGAATATGCCATACGCTTATTTATTCTGAAGACAGTGAGATAATTTAGATAATAAAGTTTAGCTCTATTACAATTAACAAATACTGTCGGAATTTCGTATACCGTAAGTTCCCTATCTTGCGAGATTGTCCACTGCGTAATCACTTTTTATTAAATTCCTACAAACATTTCAAGCTGATGGCTTTACAGAGCACATTTTTTCGAACATAATGCACGCCTACAAATTTAACTTATCCTCCCACAATAGGTATTATACGCCCTGACATTTTGAAAGCCCCATTCCTGGCTATTTCCCTGATTGTTATAATAACGATGTTTTTCTCTAGATAGGACATTGATCGATCGTACCTTTCATTGTTATATATCGAGCGTATCTTCCTTTAACTTATTTGCTGAAATAGAATAGAAATGCTTTTTTTAACCTGAAAAGGGCCCGAACTAACCCAAGAATTACAATTACCCCGGTTGACCCTACATAAGATCATCCAAAAATAGTCTGAGACTGAGCTGGATAAGGGTACTTCAAGATAAGGGTTAAAAGGCATGTTAATCTATACCTGTATATATTTTTCATAATTGTATAAGCATAGGATGTCTGGATCACTGATACTTTTAGTTATGTAAATCGATCGAAAGTTTTTTTTTTGTTTAATCAAACTCTCTGAAAGAAGTTTTTATGAGTAA
>JABMBT010044659.1:0-12708 GCA_018906895.1 Odontocolon sp. PSUC_FEM 10030002
AACTATGTCCTTAAAAAAAAAAAAAATTAGCTAGACGCGAATTTTGGATTTTGTAGGAAAAAAACGACGATTTTTCGTGCCTGAATGTCTTCCATGAAGATTCTGAGACCCTGCTCCGGATCCTGTTGCAGAACCCATCCAGAAAATTTGAGTATCAGGTCCATGTGATCTTTACCAAGATGCTGAAGATATTGAATAGTTCGTTCGGTTCCTTTCAGGCTCGAATCGCTCTTTTTGGACTGTTTTTCCAACAGCTCGAGAGCTTTCTTGTGCTGTCCTTTCGTCTGATACAAAATTATCAATTCGGGATATTTTTGATGCTGGAGCAAAGTTTTTTCCGCTTCGGCCAAGTGACAGTGATTGAGACGAAGTAGCGGAGCGACCAGAGCATCGTTCGTCTGAAAAGTTTTTTTTCGTTACATATGTTCAGATGCAAAATCATTTTTTTTTATCGTACCTGCAAATAACATTTCAAAAGTGTCGTATCGATTATTTTTAATAATTGCTCTGTAGCAACGGCCGTCATGTTTTTCGTTCTCTCTCTGTCCTTTCCCTTATCATTCTTGTTATCTTTGTCCTTGGAGTCTCCACCGCCCATCAGTTTATGCCGAACTTCGGTCAGAAAAGCTATCAACGCTAAAAGACCATTTTCGAGATCGCGATCTTGAAGCTTCGGCGGCGCTGTAACAGGCTCGTTGAGTTCGTTAGCGTTCGTCGGCTGAGAAACCAAATCCGGAAACAATCTTATCACTTCGTAAGGATCCGTTCCTAAAGTTTGAAACTGTTTCATGGCTTCCTGAAATTTCTTATTCGCGAACAGATAATGAGCGTAAAGAGTCTGAATTTTGCAGATCTTTTTCGCTTTTTCTTCCTCGGTAACGTCCGATAAACTCTAAAAAAAAACCAAAAACAAAATCGCGATTAGCCATCGGGGAATTTTTAATAAAATTTTCGTTTTTCGGAAACGTACAGTCAACTTTAACGCGAGCTGGAATTGATTTTGCTCCAAGAGCGTTCTGATCTGCAGACCGACGTCCACCGCGCTGACGCACCAGACTTGACTCATCGAAGCTACGTAAACTTTGCCTTGTTTACTTCTGCATATCAATCGAGCCTTGTTCAAATCCGGTAAAGTTTGAATGTGCAAGCATCCTTCCAGAGTATAAACCTCTAATGTGTCGTGTACGATTCCCAACAAGTACGGATCGTCCCAGGCTAAAAAAAAACGCATTTTTTTATCAAATCTGTTTTTTAAAAGAAAGAAGAAAACAAATAATAATTGTAAACCTGTCACGCTTGGAGAATCGGTCCACTTGACAGGATTGTGTTGTATCAATTGTCCAGATGTATTCATTATAATCGACTGAGAATCTTTTCCAAGCGCAAAAGAATTTTCCGATAATTTTGTGATACTCGGTTTCGGCGGTTTTCCCGTTGGAAATAATTCTTGCGTTTTTCCATCGAAAGTGAGGAGAGTGTAAGATAGTCCATGAAATCCTACTATAATTGTTTCCCCGCACCTTCCGATAAAATAACAAAATAAAAGACACGTACAAATTGTATCCTATAACAAAGTGCAAAATTGTTGAATTAAAAATCGACTGAAACCCGACGAATCTTACCAAGCCAATTCCCGAGGAACTTCCAAAACGGAAAATTCGTTTCGCGATTCGCTTCCTAAATCTTCAAACTGATTGTTCTTTCCTTTCCAGTAATACAGTTGCAATTTTCGTTTAACGGCGACGCAAAGACGAACTACCGTATTTTTCTCTCCCGTTAAACTCTCGGCTTGTTGGACATTGAGAGCAAACAGCGAAGCGCCCCGTGTTTTCGGCAATTGACTAATTTGTTGAATATTCAAAGAATTAAGATCGTGAACGCAAATTACGTCGTCTGAAATCAACGAAGAATTTTTGTCGTCGTTAATTTTTTACCGATTTTCTTCAAAACTGTGGAAAATTGAGAATCTAAACGACGACGATGAGTTACCTGTGAGGAGAATAACCAAATTGTATTCGGGAACGACGTCGATCTGAACGATTCTTTTTTTGCTCAAACTTTTGCTATATCGTAATAATTCCAATTTGTGATGATCGTTCGTTTTCGGAGGAACGTTGTACATCAACAAACGTCCTTCTCGAGTTCCGATAATCAAATTGTCGTCTATAAGAATAAAATTAAGAAATCACTACGGTAAATAAGAAAACTAAAAAAAAACAAAAATTGGAGCAGAAGGAAATAAATAAACACAAAAAAGTGAGGTTATAAACAACAAACAGTTTACCATAAGCTGTCATAGACTCGATTTGAACTGTCAAATTCAAGATAGCAGTTGCATCGTATGCGTCGTGCATCTTGACACCGAGAAAACTTTAATATTGTTTATAAAAGAAAAAAAAAAAACAAGTTTATCAAAATTTTGTCAAAACTGACAGATCGCGAAAAATCGGCGAATTGTCAGAGCGCGCCGCGTTCGACAATTGCATCCAAATTGAACTAAATTTCGCGATAGTTGAAATGATCGTCGCTTAGAGTCAGCAGCTTCGCCCAAAAATATACACAACTTTTTACAAGAATTTTTCCCTAAATCGCAGAATCTTGGTTAAAAAACAACAATAAATCAAAATAATCGATTAAAAAAAAAATATGCGTATTCAGGGAAGAAATTTCTGAATCGAGTGGAAAGTGTAATAAAATTTCGAGAATAATGAAGGACGCCACAGTAACGGAAAATAATGAATGCGTTCATGGGAACGGAGAGGTAAAAATCTAATTTTTAATATTTTTTCGTTTATTCTATAAACACTTTTTTTTTTGAGGTTATATTTACAATCGAATTATTTTAGACTGCGTCTTCCGAAGATTCTGCGTCGAAACAAAAGCTTCGAGGATGGCTGAACCGTCATCTTCGAATCAAGATGACGGATGGCCGTGTTTTGACGGGCGCATTTTTGTGCACGGACCGTGACGCAAATGTAATTCTAGGTTCTTGCTCGGAATATCTGTCCAAAGAACACACGGAGGCCAGGGCCCTCGGTTTGGTCATGGTCCCCGGACGTCACATAGTTTCCATCCATTTGGACGCTTGGTTCGACGAGGAACCGCTGTCTCAAAAAAAAAGATGTTCGTCGACCAGCGAATGAAGACTTTAAATTTATAAAGTTAAAAACTCAAAAAATAAACATTGCTCTCACAAATCTTGTTTACGGAGTCATTTCTGTTTCAGGATTCGAATTTTCTGTGGCTGAAAAAAAAAAGTGGCAAAACAGAAATAAATAAGTTGTTATTTTTATCAATAAGATTTAGATATTTTAGGTCGATTATAGACTTACTTGTTTTATTTATTTATTTATTTCAATGGGACGCATCCCTTTCGCACATTTCAATTGTAGTCTAAAACTTTACAGCGGAATCTGTTTTGTTAATACATTCTACTTTGAGAAGAGTGTATTCTTCTTCCAATCGTCGATTGGATTTGATTTCTTCGTTCGTAATGTTTAAACCATCGTCCAATCTTTTCAACAGACTCGAACTCAAAGTTTCCAATCCTGCTGCAAAACTCGCCTCTGCCGTTGCGACTCCCATTTTCTGTATGCAATCCATATAGATCACCAGATCCTGAAAATGTTAGCCTCGACATTCTTTCTGATACTCCGTGTATACTCGTCATTTAAACATAGATAAAAAAATATATATTTTACAGCAACAGATTGTTTCTTGGTTGCCACTTCCGATTCCATGGCTATTATGTCGTCCAAATGCGAATCGCTGACATTGTACATCAAAGTTTCTTTCGTTAAACTTATCAGTTTTGCTAAGCATCGTCTGTAACAAAAAAATATTTAAAATTCTACCTTTGATCCGATAACTAAAAAAAATAAAACAACTTCTTAACTGAATTTTTGACGTCTTTTTGTTATGAAATTTTGTTTTTTGTTTTTTTAGTCGATTCAACGACTTTCTTAATTCAAATTTTTATCGTAGGTTTACCTATACTCATTACTTGCATATTCTATCGCTGCATAAGCAACCGTTAAAGCCTGAGTAACGCTATTTATATTTTCCAGTACCGATTGTTTAATCATAAATTCGTGCGTAAGATTTTTTATATCAGGCGGTTCAAATTTAATTTTGAAATCCGAATCGTCCTTTTTCGCTTCGTTAACGATTGTCAAAGCCGCCGAATACTGTGTGTATTAAAACAACAATATACATTACACTTAAATAAAAAAAAACTAGGTTAAACATATGAATCATTTATAAAAATAAAATTCATTAATTTACAATCACAGGTTTCGTTATTCCGCTCAACATTCTTTTAAATAATAGTCTGAAAGCCATTTCTTCAACGATTTTCAATCAATTACTTATTCTCACTTATCTATCGATAACAATAAAAACCCGAAATTTGAAACTTTTGCTTTTGTGGTCAAAACATTATAAAAAAAGTGCGAACCCCCGAAACTTCCGAGAATCGAAAAAATATAGAAAACGAAATAATCACTATAATCAACGATCGTTGATTGGTCATTCGCGTTTTGATAAGAGAAAGTCACTTGCGTCACCCCCCACCTAGAGATCGATTTATCACCATTTCCGGTGTATATAACACGAAACTTGGGGATTATTTTCGAAGAGTCCCGTTTCCGGATAAAGTTTCGCATCATGTGTTTTTCGTGACCGCGAAACATCTGAGAGAGTTTCATATGGTTTGCGGGGAGTCTAGGAGAGTGGAGAGTGTCGCGATCGACGAGATCTCTCTCCCATTGATTATCAAAAAAATAGAGTCAGCGATAAATACGAAAAGCATGCGTTTTACCGAGCTCGATGATCCTTTATCAACGACGTTGATAAAGACGAGTTACGCGTGAAACTAAAAAGAGATATCACGAGTAATGGAAAGATGGTGAGGGACCATCACGGTCATTGGGATGGGTTCGCAATCGTTGCAAATCCTCAGACAAGGCGTCTGGGCGAGCTTGACAGGGGGATGGTTTTACGATCCGCGACTCGATGTATTTTCAAATACTTTTCATCTCTACGTTTGGTTATTTTTGCTCTGTCTACCGTTTACGATATATCTGGTAAGTTGTCAACGATAAGTAAACGATTCGTTATCTATAAATTATCGCTTTTCCTCGCGATCCCCGAGCGATAAAGAAAACAAAAAAAATAATTGTAAACACTCCGAATTACATTTTGTAATTCATCGAAAAACAAAAGAAAAATTAATAATAAAAACGTGGTTTATCGTGACGAAAAATAATCTTTCCAGTTTTTCCCACCGACGTTCTACGTTTGGCTGGCATATTGCATTTCCATAGTTACGCTTTTCGGAACGATAAAATGTGTCAATCACGCTCTGCATTGCGTTTACGACACTTCCGAGTGTCTGGAAGAGCCGGGACCGAGCGTCAGTCAACAGAAGTTGGAGAGCGAAAAACGTCGCGCCGCTCGTAGTAAACGAGGAGAACAGTCGCAGGATCCGACGGATCTCGGTATAGAGTTGCAAGTGTTGAACGGTAAGGAATCGTAAATGGTCGGACGATAACGTAAACGTACCAATGGGTGAACAGGAATCTGCAATCGGACCTTTATAATGGAAAATATATATAGATATACACGGCATGTACGATTACCGATTCCCATCTGACGATTGGCAAATTTATTTGACATTGCTCGCATATTAAAAAAAATGTTTTGTTCATTTTTGTGTATTTATTTTTTTTTTCTAGGAAAAACAGACACTCCGCCTGTAGAATGTTCCTCCAGAAATTCATACATCGAACCGAACGTTCAAAACGCAGACGCCGACAGTATAACGTCGGATTACAATCGAGAGAAGCCAAATTCGACTATAGATCTGAAAGTAGAGATTCATAGGAAAAATAGTTCCGAGAGTTCGGAGGATGCGACGGCGTACGAGGAACTCAGCAAGCCCGCTGTTACGAGCGAGGATGTGCGAGAAGCGGAAATGGCCCAGGATCGCGCTCGTCTTCAAAGTAAAATTTACGGTAATTTATGAGATATTTTTGTATCATTTCAATTATCAAGATAATTTTGAAACGTATACGGAGAATCAGTCGTTTTTTGGACAGCCTTGCGAATGAAATCGTCGAAATGCACGGTGAGACCCAAGGACGAGGGTACCGGTCCGAGGAAACTGTGCAGGCACGCGTCCGAGGATTCTCAGAGTCGTCACTCCAGAGTAGCGACACCCGGAGCTCTCGGTAAAACGGGCTCGGAGAGTAGAATAAAACAAACGAGTTCGTTGGAGTTGGAACAACACGGAGAGGATTATCCTTATTGGAAATCGAATCAGAGCGTCAGACGTTTGAATTCGAATTCTATACCGATGGAGACTCATCTCACCGCCGATCATCCTCAGAGTCTCGAAATTATTTCCAAGAAAAAAGACGTCGATAAAAATAAAATGCCCTCGCATCCACAATCGCTGGAGGTAAAACGATTTTACGATTAGCGACGGATAATCGATAGATCGATCACTGATTCGTTATTGTATTTTTTTTTCCACCAGGTGATAGCTAAAAAATTGCATCAGCAACTCGTTCATCCTCAGAGTCTCGAAACTATCGGAGCTACCAGCAAAAACGTCAGTACGTCTGACGACAACAATTTGCCTCTTCATCCTCAGAGTCTCGAGACTATAAATACGAAGAAGGTTTTGCCGCAAAATACTTTAAAACGAAATCAGCTGCAATTGTTGCCGTATTTGAGTTACGGCTCCGAAATCGTTCATCCGATAGCGGAACAGAGCGACGAGCAATTTGCCAACGAGAGTTCCGGTTACAGTCTTAGAGATTCTTACAGTCCGCTGCTCGCTGGCAAGGGAATCGACGAGGCTTACGCTTGTTCGAATCGAGATCGGAGTCTCAGCACAGGCGGATTCGACGACAGATTTTCCAGGTAACGCAGAGTCATACTGGTCTGTAATAAAGTCCTGAGCAATTTTTTTTTGACCATCCGGAGAAGAAATAACAGTCGGCGTTATTTAACAGATTCAACGGAGAAGTCCCGGTCGACGACGATTCCGCGAATTCGCGGGATGCTCTTCTCGAAGAACAGAAACCGCCGTACAAAAGAAGATTCAGCAACGTTAGTCAAAGCAGCCACGAACTCTCCGACGGAGAGAGAAGAAAGGAAAGACCGGATGAAAAAACAAAAAATCTTGACGATCCTTTGAATTCCGGGAGCGCAGTCGGTATCGAGAACGGAGAATCTGGAGTCGAACCTTGGGCGAGCAAAAGTAAGTCATCGCCAGGAGTTCTCCTCCATCAGTTCGCTGAATTCTAGATTTAAGTAAATCGACTCGATATCGGTTGTCGCGGAGATAAGCGAGAGAGAGAGAGAGAGAGAAAAAAAAAATGAAAAATCCCTGAAACGCGAAAAGAGCCGAACTTCACGATTATCATCGTAGAAAACCGATGCTTTAGACATTCCCCCAGTAAACAATGCTACATTATCTCTCGATTTGTGCTGCCAGTATTTTGGACTTTCACTCGATCAGACGATACGGACACGTCGGAGAGTCTACAAACAGCTAGTACCGATTGTAAGTCGTCTTGATCGAATCTAGCGAATATAGTTTACTCTCGATGTATCGATGGACCTAGGAGAATACCTGAAATAGAATAGGCGTTTGTCTCCCCCACCTCCACATTCGATGTTTTGCCTGTCCTCCATAATCATGTCATCGCCGTCATCGTCGTCGTGAATTTTCTCTATTAAACGTTAGTGTTCCTCGTACCTTTGCAGATTTCCACGCGAAAGAGCCGGACTCCGGCTCGTCGAGCACCACGACTCTCAGCATCGACAACGAGGTAAAGAAGAAATTGTTGCCTCAGCCGGTAACCGAGGTCGACAACAAACGCCTTCAGGGTGCGATTCCTAAACAAAATCGTCCGAAAGTGAATCCGGAGTCCGCGGTCGGCGACGAGACTGGCGAACCGAGCACCGCGGAGCCACCGACGCGTACGAAACCGAAACGAACGTTGGAGGGACGAAGAGAACGGGAGCGAAGGGACGGCAACAAATTTGAACAAACGAGCGGCTCGAACAACGAACTGAGCACTTTACTCTCGTATCCCGCACCCCCGTTACTCGCGGCTCTGTTGAAAACGAGCAGAGATCCCGAGAGCTCGCAGCAAACTTCGTCGGATCCGAGCTGGGTAAGCCGTCATCCTTCGGTCTTGGCACCGGAGATACGAAATTGTCCTAGCAGGAGAACGCCACAGAGAGTCTCGGTTTTCGGTGCTGGAAGACTCAAACACAATTATAGAGCGCATCGGGGTAACCGGAGCGGTTCGAGGGAAGACAGTGTCGTGCCGTTGACGGCACTTTTTGGCTCGATATCGAACGGCGAGTGTCATCTCGCGACGAACCACAACGACACGACCGAAGGCGCGGTTCACTGTTTTCGCGACGACAACGGCCGTTGGTTGACTTATATCTTCGACGAAAACGGACCCGGGATAGCGTCTTCGGCCCAAATTCCGTCGGGAAACAGTGAGAAACATTTGAATATATTACTACGACAGCAGCTCAATCAAAATCGTAATTGCGGCGAAGCAAATTGGAAGGAATTGGATTCGCTGAGCAACAGTTCCAGTAGTTTATCCTTAAATTCGGCGGGATTGACGGTGATAATCGATACGCCGCCCGTTCTCTCGAGTCCCGCGAGTAATCAGCCCAAGACTCAAAATACGTTGCCAGCGAATCTCGTGACGGCAAACGCCGGTAATTCGAGCCAATGCGCTCGCGAGAGTCTCATGCGAGATCCTTTTTTTCGCATGCTACTCGATCGTCATCCGAGCTGGCAAACGTTACTCGGAAGCTTCAATCTGAATCCATACTCTACGGAGAATCACAATCAGCTACCAGTTTTGCCATTGCCGAGCCACCAGGAAACCGATATCAATACGAATCTCTCCTGGAACAGATTCATGGACGGTCTTGACGGCGCGAACGACTCGAAACCCAAAACAACGAGGCACTACTACAAGTGGAAAATCGGACGATTACCACACGTTAAAGTGCGTTTCGATCGATTGTCCTTACTCGCGCTTCTCGACAGAAATCTCACCGTCATCGAAACGATAATATCGACGATTCTCGCGGTTTCCGTCGCCGGCCTTGGTCTTCTTCTCCTTCAGCAAGGCTTCTATCGTGATATATTCGCTTTTATCTTTTGCTTCGTCACAGCGGGATGCCAATATTCTCTCTTAAAATCCGTGCAACCGGACGCCGCATCGCCGACTCACGGATTCAATCGTATAATCGTATTTTCCCGACCTGTGTATTACATAATCTGTACAGGACTCATTCTCGTGTTCAACGAAGCACTGAAGAATTTCAAGCCTACGGAATTTCGAGTTTATGGTTTTCGCGTTGCCGATTACGACGTGATAATGCAAGTGCGAAACGTACTTCTTGTTTTTCTACTCGGCTTTCCGCTTATATTTTCGTTGGGGCTCTTTCCTCAGATCAATACGTTTCTCATGTACCTCTGCGAACACCTGGACATTCATCTCTTCGGCGGGAACGCAACGACGAGTTTAGTGTCGTCGCTCTACTGCCTCGGCAGAAGCGTCGTGACGGTTGGAATACTTTATGGTTTCGCTTACGGCGCGATAACCGAACCGAAATCGTCGCAGCACATTCTCTTCTCCATCTTCGCGGGACTCCTCGTCGCGATATCGTATCATCTCAGCAGATCGTCCTCGGATCCCAGTGTAATTTGGGACATCGTGAAAACGAATCTCTGGCCACCGGAGATCGAATATCTCGACAAAATGGAAGCGAAGGTAATAGAGAACACATCGAGAAGAGAGACACCGGCTCCGGTTTTGAAGGAAGCGAAGATAAGAACGTCGGGAAGAAAAAAGGACGTCAAGATCAAAGTCGGCGAGCAGATATCGGATTCGGAACTCGTGGATCCGTTACCGAAGAAATTACGATCGACGGTCAAGGCAAGGTTGAAGAACGATTTGATCGTCTGCGCGGTCATCGGCGTTTTCGCCTTCGCCATACACGGCTCGACCGTTTTCACAGCACTTCAGCCCGAATTGAATCCAGTTCTTTGGGGAATCGCGAGCTGTCTCGGATTTCTCTTGCACTACGTCGTTCCTCAGTTACGAAAACAATTACCCTGGCTGTGTCTCGCCCAACCGGTACTTCGAAGCCACGAACACGCACAGTTTGAGGTCCTGGAACCCGTTAAAATAATGTGGTTCGAAAAAGTGTACGTTTGTCTCTGTTTCCTCGAACGCAACGTACTTTATCCTATAGTCTTCCTCGGCGCGCTCACCGAATGTTCGCCAAAAATAGTTGGAAAGTTCGGCGAGTGCGTCGGTGCTCTGATAATCGTAATGTGCGGTTTAAAATCGTTGCGATCTGCTTATTCGGATCCGTCTTCCCGTTACCTCGTCCTCGTGTTCGCCGTGTTGTTCTTCAAACTCGACTATCGCGATTTGAGCGAAACCTTTCTCGTCGATTATTTCGTAACTGGAATAGCGTTTGCCAAGATTTACGAATTACTTTTAAAAATACGTTTCATAGTGACTTACATAGCGCCCTGGCAGGTAACCTGGGGCAGTGCCTTTCACGCTTTTGCTCAGCCATTTTCCGTGCCGCATTCCGCGATGCTTTTTCTTCAGGCGAGTATCTCGGCGATACTCGGCACGCCTTTGAATCCTTTGCTCGGCAGCGCTATATTCATCTCTTCGTACGTCAGGCCGATTAAATTCTGGGAGCGAGATTACAAAACGAGACGAGTCGATCACTCCAACACTCGCATGTCGTCGCATCTCGAGAGAAATTTGGGCGCCGATGACAACAATCTGAATTCTATATTCTACGAACAACTCACGAGATCTCTTCAACACAGTCTTTACGGAGATCTCGCGCTCGGCCGATGGGGAAACGTCGAACAGGGCGATTGTTTTCTCCTCGCTTCGGACTATCTAAATTGTCTCGTTCACATAGTACAACTCGGAAACGGTCTCGTAACTTTTCAACTTCGGGGTCTCGAGTTTCGAGGGACTTATTGTCAACAACGCGAGGTCGAGGCCATCTCCGAGAGTATCGAGGAAAATGACAATTGTTGTTGCTGCGAAATGGGACATTTGTCTCGCGTCCTGAGCATGAACGCGGCATTTGGACAACGCTGGCTCGCCTGGGAAGTGGCCAGTGCGAAATACGTTCTCGAGGGTTACTCGATATCCGACAATTCGGCTGTATCGATGCTGCAAGTTTTTGACTTTCGTAAAGTTCTCGTTACGTATTACGTAAAGAGCATTGTTTTTTACGCTATCAAATCGACGAAACTCAAGCAATGGCTCGATAATACGGACATCACCGAGGCACTCAAACCTACGAGAAATTTTGTCGATCTGGATCCGGTGTTCAATATGAATATCGACGAAGACTTTGATTTTCGAGCTAGTGGGATAACGAGAAGTAGCTTTTGCAATGTTTACCTCGATTGGATACAATTCTGCGCAGCCAAATCCGACAAGGTTTGTCATTTTCATGTTCAATTTTTACAAATTACTGAAATTTTACGCGTTTTTGACATTTTTATCGCATGTATCTTCGGATTTCGGGGGCAAAAGAAAAAGTATTTAGAGTGTTTTCAGAAATCCGAAGAGATGCATGTATGATAAAAATGGAAAAAACTGGATTTAAAATGTTGACAATGTTAACTAAACGTTTGTTGCGCGCTTTTAGACGCTGGATAGATCTCGAGATTCGGCTCTAGTCTCGCTGTGTCTTGCGCTCAGTTTACTCGGTCGGCGCGTTCTCGGAGCCGCTTCGCACAATACCGTATCGAGTGTCGAGTTCTTTTTATACGGCTTGCACGCTCTTTTCAAAGGTAAACGAATCTCATCAAAAATCGCTTCACTGCGTCTGAAGTCTTAAACGATGAATCTTTTCATTTTACAGGAGACTTTCGAATAACATCAATTCGTGACGAGTGGGTCCTGCACGACGTGGATTTATTACGAAGCGTCGTAGCCAAGGGCGTGAGAATGGCGCTAAAATTGCATCAAGATCATTTCATGAGTCCCGAACAATACGAGGAACCGTCCGCGTTGTACGAAGCGATCGACAATCACGACAGACATTTGTTTATCAGTCACGAAGCGGATCCACTTTGGAGAAACGCTGTTCTCAGTGGCGCGCCGAGTTTGCTGGCGCTCAGGTAAATAAAAAAAAATAATACATATACGCCGATACGAATTATAAATTATTTTGATATGATTTAATTTTGTTATTTGTTTTTTAGACACGTTCTCGACGACGGAATCAACGAGTACAAAGTTATAATGCTGAACAAACGATTTCTGAGTTTCCGAGTCATCAAAATGAACCGCGAGTGTGTGAGAGGTCTGTGGGCGGGTCAACAGCAGGAACTCGTCTATCTGAGAAATCGCAATCCCGAGCGCGGTTCGATACAAAACGCGAAACAAGCGTTGCGCAATATAATCAATAGTTCCTGCGATCAGCCGATCGGGTATCCGATTTACGTGTCGCCGCTGACTACGAGTTACGCGGAGACGAACGAACAGTTGTGCTCGATAGTCGGCGGTCCTCTCAGTCTCACCGCTATAAAACACAACGTTCTTAAATTATGGAGAAAGTACGAGTTAATGAATTTAATGAGATTACGTATTTCCGTACAAATCT
>JABMBT010044770.1:0-12707 GCA_018906895.1 Odontocolon sp. PSUC_FEM 10030002
ATTAAGTTGATGAAGTTTTCATTTTAAAAATTCAGATCTTTTCTGTAGCAAGGTAGGAATAATTGAGACGTTCATAAAAAAATTGTAGCATCGAAAGAAAGAGTAATTTAAACGAAATCTGGGTGCAAGAGGACAAAAAAGATGACAGAAAAAATATATCAAGGAAGAGGAAGTGGTTATGAATGATCTCGTCAGAAATGAAGGGTGGAGTGGAATTGAAACTCATCTCAGAAGTCAACGGTGATCGGTGCAGGTGTTCACTGCATGCCGGAGTGCGAAACTAGGTCGACTTTTTCAATGCAGAGCAGAAGTTCTTCGGACATGGTCGACGTGGACGAGAAGACTCGCGGTTGAGTGCGAGACAGAAGCAGGCGTCGAAGAGTGGTTAATTGATGTTCTATGAATTTGGCTTCGGTTACGGAGAATCGAGGTTCTCTGGCTGAGATGGAAGGAGACCGCACGGGGTCCGTTTCTTGCGAAGCAACGACGAAGCCGTCGTGAAACCTGGGAGAAGAGATCGCCGTTCGCCAACTCGCTCCCTCCGCATCGAGGAATTTTAATTATAAATTAGTTGATTAACTCAATAGGGTTTTTGCGGATGTCTGGGGTATCCTCACTAGTGCGACACGCACAGCTTCCAGCAGCAGTCCAGATCGTCCCTCGATCTGATGACTTGCAATATACAGAGTGTTTCAGAATTGGACATTTTCCGACACGAATTGAAGATCAAAATTATTCACACTTTTCTTAAACCTCTTCCATTTTTATCATCTCCTATCTCGAATATTTTACTCTTTACGATTAGGATTAGCATATTGATTTTCTCATTATTCGTATCAGAGAAAAAATACGAACCGCTTGGGAATTAGAGGTCCTTATGTGTGATGCAGCTTATATAAAACATAAAGAGAGGTGCAAAGGTAAAGGAACTCTGTGGAAACTATACACTGTTGTAATTCTCTATCACGCTAATTTCCGTTACGACTAACCCAACCTAGGCTTTGGCGACTTACGTCGAAGACGCCAGGGAAATTTATATGCCGGAATAACCGACAGTGGGCCATCTAGGCAAGGTCGTGGTTCTCGGCCTACGTCTACTAATACTGTACACAAGCTATACATATATGTTTGTATCTACTGCTAGAGCTCCGCAGTGTCTCTTTAAATCGTGACTCTCGTGCCAAGGTCACGACCTCAAATGTACGCTGACTCGTCCACGAGGACACGATCGCTGGTGATAGATAACTACTGCGGGTCCCCGATGCTCGAGGGCCCACAAGCGTGGTCTACCTGGGCATATAACTCATTCCCCGGTAGAACCTGGTCTCACTTCAATGACCGGATGTACGTCTACGACGCGAAAACGAAGACGTCGCCAACTTCTTCTTCTTCTTTTTCCTTTTTTCTCCTTTTTCTTTTCTCGCTTACTCGGTTCTTCACTAGAGCTGATTTAAAGTGGCTCAGTTGAACAGGTGTGAAAACGACCGTGGTATCTATATGCCACTCATTTCTAATGAATCTGTAACGACAGATTTGCGTTCTACATGATCCTCGATTTCTTCCTTTTTCACGGTTCAATCGCATATATTCGGAAAATTTATCGATGCGGAAAATTTAGGTTGAGCACCAACTTGTCTCGACTCATGAGGTATTTATTCTAGGTATATTCTTATATGTTTATTTTTACTTGTGCTTTCTTTTGGTCGTCGGTATAAACTCACGGCTGCACGACGATACAACACTTTTTTGCTACAACACGATCTTCGTGATCCACGCCAGTCCGTCGTCTTCTTCCAGTCTATATGTAAACTCAGCAATATCCCGGACTCGAGTTCTTCGATATTGAATTAAAAAATTGCTGCAGTGATGACGTGGAATATAGTCCAATCATTCGTGCAGATGACAGGGATTTCTCCGATGAAAAGAGATGATGAACTTTTTTCTTAGTCTTATTTTTATTTTCCAGTCCGTTATTCCCAGGTTAGTGCCACTTCGCCAAGAATGCGCTTGTCATACCATCCGCTGCGACACGGCCCTATCGTATAGCATTTCATGTGCCTTCTGCCTTCGAGGATACCGAGACAGCGAGCAATCCGGTCGTGAAAGATAAACAATAAGGTGAAAGTTATTTAATTTATTCTTAATCCTTATTTCCTCGTTGTTATTCAAAATATGCTATGTTCTTTATCGAATGAATTTCATATAATTTTGAAATCTTCCTTGACATTTCAGGTTTTCACAAAAGCAAGTTTCGTTATCCAAAGACTGTCCGGTACCGAACGCGAAACACTTGGAATCGTGAATTAGGAAGCTGCGGAATGAGAAACCGGTCATACACCGAGAGCTTGGTTTCTCCTGAGGTCAAAAGTTGATGCACGATGAACTGCAATGCTGCTCAGCGCATTATTGTCCTTTGCCGTCTTCGTCGTCGTCGTCGTTGTTTCGCGTGCTGCGAGGTTCCACGGTCGAGCCTCCGCGCTCCGCATACCGAGAGAGATACAAGGATCTCCTCTCCTGGTTACAAAAAGTGTAAGACTACTGTGACCCGCGCGCAGTGGAGTGCAGGGGAACGCAGGGAACGAAGACGAGGACGACGACGATATTCCGTACCGCGACCGACCGCGCCGTTCGCCTTCGGGAGCTCCGATGCTTTTTGCTGAGAATCCTACCATCTCACTCTCTCATCGAGACGCTGCAGAAACCGCCAGAGTGCATCATCACCAGCGGTAGAAGACATCGCAGCAGGAACAGAGGAACGAGAGCGAGAATCTTCTTCAGCATCTTCCTCTTTCTCGACGGTAGAATTTAAAACATGCAACCCCAAAGGCGATCCCCTATTACTCCTTGACGAATCATCTCTCGATATACCTGTAATACGTAATATAATGACCAGATGTGTGTCTGAGCGGTCTGCCTGATCTCCACTGGACCATCAACCAAGTTCTTTCTAATCGCGATCGAAGCAGCCCACTTTCATGGTTGAAAAAAAATGTGTACGTGAAAGTATTTAATTCAAATGACGGATAAAAAGGATCGTTTTTCGTGAGTTGGTATCTTCGTTGACATCAGCACTCCTATTTAAATTGTCTAAGATGCTCAAACTGACATCTCGAAGTAAAGACAAGATGATCGAGGACTAATCTTTTCGACTGACTCTGATATAACTACAAATAGATCAAATTAAATGCCTCTTAGCATGGCAAATCTCCGCATAGAATTATATTACACCTTTTGCCCCCGAGATCACGTCCAAGATGGTAAAAATCTCGTCGTGAAGAGTTTAGACGAGAGATCGTGCATGACACGCCTTGATTCTCCGGCGTGAGTAATACCCGAGTATAATATACAATTCACAAACGAGAACCAGTTCGCCTCGTGCGCGATAAAATCCGTGCTATCACGCGTGGGAAATGCCGTTGGGTTTTTCATTAGTGTCGAGGAGCCCTACGAAACAGAAACTCCTATACCTCGATTTTCTAAAAACATAAGAATTACCCACACAAAACAGAAAAAAACGAATGTACGTAAGAAGAAACTAAAAAAATTATAAGCGACACGAAGTTCTTTGGATTTCTTTCTCATATCCGTAAGCCGAGAAGAGTAGAGAATGCGTCGAATATCATTCCTTGATACTTTAGTCCTGGCGTCGGTGAGATTGGTCAGCACGATAAAGCGAAAAGTCCAGTCGTTTCTTTTCTTCTTTCTCTCACCCTCGAACTATATCCCTCCAGCGCTCCATGCACAGTTCCTTCTTCCTTTCGTCTCTTCTCTCCAGCTCTCTCGGTACGAAGACGACGAGAGCGAGTCGCTTCTTCTTCTTATCATTAAGTGAAATGCCATGTCCGCTATCTTCCGCCTCTCGCTGCTGCACTGGTCTGGGCCTTCTCCACCAGGACTCGTTCTTCGCTTTGAGAGTATCTCAAAGTTGTGCCTTGTGTACCATCGCAACAGTGCGAGAAGCAACATCGCGTCGAGCACTGGCCGCACCACCGTTAACACACGAAGAATCGGGGTCGTTGTATGTTTCTCGAGGCTCGCTTGGCCTCGCGGGATTCTCTCGTCCCGTTCTCTCACCCAGAGACGCGTTTATACGTATAACTATAGCATATACTGCAATATATAGCTATATAGATGCAATATACACATGTAGTCCGCCCGCGCACGCGAGAGTGCTGCACCGGGCAAAATCTCGAGTTATTAATAAGACCGGCGCTATCTAACGCAATTAGACGCAAAGTCTCGCTTCGGCTACGCCGTCAACGGCGCTACGTGAGAGATAGCGTTGGTCTGCGAATTTCTCTCGCTTCCCTATCTTTCTCCTTTCCTCACTCGGTTCTCACTTTTTATTTTCACTTACTGTAATTTATTTTTCTTTCTTAAACTGAATTCGCTACACGGTTAGTATAGATGCGAGACGAGTTGGAACGCTTCAAAGCTGTACGAGAAATATAAAGAGTAATAATCCGAAATAAGTGACGTAGCTAAAAATATTTTAGACACGAAATTCAATGATGTTATTGGGACACGTACGTATTAATGATCGTGAGTCAAAGATCGAGAATACAAAATGCAAAGATTTTCTACAAATGTCATAATATTGACATTACGATAAATTGCACGATGAGTGACGTCTCTAGGATGTTGCTGGTCAGATGGTAGTCATTCGAGAGATTTACCGTTTCTGTATACCCCGATAGTAATATCTCAAGTTACATAACCAAGTACATGCAAAATTGAATAATCTGTTGGAATAACCTTTCGGGTCGTAATAATCCTTTTCGTTGATAAATCATCGGAATAAACAAGACGAAATACCGAAGAGGAAACAATAACATGACTCAAAAATACCAATTGAAATTGAAGGGTCATGTCAGCAAGATAAAGAATTACGATGTAATACGGTATAATATGTCGAAGGAAAAGGTTCGAAATTGGAAAATACGTCTTCCCGCTGTTGTTGTTGCTGCAGGTGCTGACTCTAATACTGTCTTTACTGCTCGTGGTAAAGACGTGCTCTTATGCTATATCATGTAATTAATGCCAAAAGGGAGTACTTTCCGTCTATGGACATAGAAAATACGCCCTTCTGTCATTAGACCTTACGATGTGGCTGAGGTAGATATTTCTAGAGCATCGTTAAAGAGGAAATGGTGAGTGTGGGTTCACGAAGAGAGAATGCGAGTGCAATAATCGACAAAGCTGCAACGTGAGTCGAGAGGCGATGAGAGTCGAAAGAGCTAGTTACTGTAGGTGTCTCCTCGTAAACACAACGACATTTACATAACGAGTGACATCTGCGCGTCCAATCATATACACGACAGTCTCGTTCGCAAAGAGGTCCAGTGTAACTTTGCACGAATATCTTTCTCTCTATCCCCTCGACTCGCTAGTGCATTCAACGCTGGAACAACGCGGAAATGATTCCCTTGAAACATACCGACGAGATTCTCCCGAGAGTTGTACAGAGTTTCGTGACGCGAACTTGCATGGGACCTCGGATATTACGCGGGCTATAATACTCTATACTCTACTGTGTCTTTTATATATATAGAAGAGCTTATATTCAGTAGCAACAAAGCAACAACGAACAGGATCGAGATCATGAACGAAGGAAACCTGACGGTTAGCACAACTTTGAGAGTCTCAATAGCTCGAGTCGAGTCACTCGATCGTTCTCGTTCTCTTGTATTTCCTTCTCTCGAGATTCTTGCTGCTGCTGCTGCACAATTTGGTTCCAGATCCCACGCGAACCTTTGCAAACGCCTGGCGAACTCGTCATCGTAGAGTGGTTTGTCCCTATCGGATCATACGTATGATATGCCTATACTTTTATTTGGAAGAGAAAAAAGTTGTAGAAAACGAGGTAAAACGATCGATAACCCGCTGCGAATATATCGTTTCGCTAATATCTTGTACACAAGGGAATAACTCGCGACAGAGTAGTACACGGCATTGTATATCAGAGCTTCGAGACTGTATCTCGCCTAATGTTTCTGTTGTTTGCTGCAGAGGCTCCGGATCGTTATATGGAGCTGACATATATATAATACCTTTCCTCTTCTCGTCGCACACACGCGCAAATGCGATGCCTACACGACCTAATTTGTCGTTGGACGACGGTTAATTGGTGATAAAGGCCGTGGAAGGCCGCGCGCGCCGCGACGAGAAGTGAATCTTTACGCGCCACGGGACTACTGCACTTCTATGCAACGGGTGTAAGGCTCTTTTATATTGCGGCTCATCAACGGACCGACTCACTGCGAGACTAGCTATGAGAAACGAGAACCGTGTATGAAACGCGAGCGAGCGTTCATCGTCGTGTATCTCGTAATTCTGGATACGTTCGTGACGTTTTTTGCCGGTACCACCTGTCGCTCGGGACCAACCTCCCTCATAGCAGTTCTTTCCCTCTTTCTCTCTCTCTCTCTCTCTCTGTCTTGAGTGGTAAAGCCGTTCTCGTTGTCGCTGTTACCTTGGTCGCACATAGGTACAGTATAGGGAGTGTCGTCGGCTCTGCAGTTGCAGTGGAGCCGACAACGATTCTTTATTCCGATCGAAGCGATCCCCTGTCATATTTCTTGCCCGTTCTCAGTCTCGACGACGCAATTTAGAACTCTATAAAACGCGGATAGCGTTGCTCTTCTTTCCTCGCGCGTTGCACTCTTATTCGTCTCTTGTGTGAGATCCAGAAGATCTTTTCTAGCTGAACCGTCGCTCTTTCGCAGCTTCATCTCATCTCAAATGACGGTCAAACGTACATATGAGCGAGTAAAGGTAATAACTCGTTTCTACGTTTATACGCCTTTCCGATGGGAAAATGAAATTGGCTCTCAAGACAGTTTGAGAGTACATAAGCGATGAGAGGAATCAAGTATTTCAAGACTATTACAACTGATACTGTGTGGTAGTTATAAATGACGATCGTGTGTACTGGAAAACGAAGTACGAAACTTCATGGTCTTCATTCCCGTTTACGGTGCACTTCCTTTGCTGTCTCAGAACTTAACGAGGAACTACATGAGTCGGTCGAGGTAGAAATAACTGAACCAGATCGTTCGACTGACGGGTGTGGCAACATATAATTACGGTAATTAGGCGGTCAGTAATTAATTAGAATCGCACGTCGTTTGTTATTTCTGGTGGTCGTGATCTCGGAATACACACCGATTACTAATATCTCCGTGTATGATTGCACTTTTGCACTTCTATATAGTGTATGAACCAAATAATTGACTGACTCCTACACTCGGTTACCAACTGATGATCTTATGTCTCGATACCAATCGACCTAAAAACTTTTACTTATTTTTTACTTCAATTATACGTCTTTCCATTTCATGAAGAATTTCTTTATCTCGAACGGAAATAAAATGATTATCGACTGAGCAAAGAAGAATATGTATCCATTACAGGAATGGTCATTGAACGATCGTCTCTGCTATACCAATATTTGATCGTGTGTGGAACATTCCTACATGACTATACCCATACTTCTCGTAGTTTGCGTTGCTGCTGCTGCCACGGCCCGCCAATAAACATAATGGCGCGTCGTTAATTAAGTGGATTTTCCAATCAAGATTCAATCGGTCCCGGTGTAAATGTAAATCGCACAGGGCTACCCTACCCAGTTGAAGTTGCAGTAGCCAGGCAGCTTTGGCATTCGCATTCACATCCACTGTTGGGACAAACGCGTTTATCCCGTTCTCAGATATAATATACAGACAGGTATATGTATATTCACATATCAAACATCGTAGGTGCTTAAACATTTTTTTTCTCTGAGAGCCTCACGATTTGCTTGTTATAAAAATATAACAATGAGGCGTATACCAGTAGCCAGTGCAACTCCACAAGTTGGTAGTTGTATATGTTTTTATTTGTAGGTCTATGATCCTAGCACGAACACGAGTCCAATCGTTAGATATTATGCAAACGTCTTATCGGTCCATTCGTACAAGTAGAAGGTACAGTATCATGCTATATCGTTGTCAGTACTTTTCACAGTTGGAGGTCCATGGAATCGTCGCTAGACAAAGTCACAGCGGGACATCCTTCCGATTTCCTTTCTATCCTACTCTTTTTCGCTTTCTGTACCTCTTTCGCTCCTGTCTCACTCTTTCACATAGGATCGGTAGTCTCCCTAGTCCTTCGCTCAAATGAAATTTTCCAGAACATTGCATCCAAATGCGATTAAAGCGAGAGAACGAACGATACGCTTTCGCGGCGAGTTTTGCTACTCTTGTCTGCTACATAACGCTCGAGGCCTTTTTCCACTTCCGAATAGCTCTCACGCGGAGCTGTTAGAGAACTACAACACTATTATGTAGTCTCGCGCCATGGGCTTGAAGTCTCATCGGTTTCGCAGCACGATATCGATTCGAGCAGATTTCTCGGATGAAATCGAATTGTATAAATTACATACCCGGCAGTTTTTAGCTGCGGGGACGAGTAGAATATAATCGGTGGTCCAACCACAACGTGTATGATAATTCCTATCCATTCACGTGTGATGCATCAGAATTTATAAATCTTGCAGGAAACTTGAAAATTCTGCACGAGAAAAGACCTTGTTGTTTCTAAGATACGAAGTACATCGGCATTACCCCATCGCACTGAATCTCTTGACATTGATGGATAAATTGCATCTGTGACGTCACTTTGCTCTTCTGCGACATTTTGATCCGGCAACCGGGAGATCCACTTCCAGCGTATATGCTGAGGCACATCACCAACGACTTTGGAACTGGAACGAATCAGGGAACAACTGATGCGAATAAATTCTGTCCTATTTTTATTTTATTCCATTTTCTTCCCTTCTTTTTATGCTGCAGTATTCTCTACCGATAGTGAAGACATTCGAGTTGGTGTATTTTCCTTGGAGACAGCGTCATTGTAATAGACATGCCATATATTCCCAAGAAAACAACCCTCGACTACGGTGTTCGAGCTCGGACATAAGAGAGCGAGCTTTCATGACATAGAGTATAGTAGTATAGAAAGCCCGCACGTGCGCTGGGCAGTTCGGATCAACGCGGGGATATAAGTGGGAAAGGCGACGATCTCATATGGTGTGTGGCTGAGAGGAAGAGAAGGCAAGGAACCAGCAGCAGCCCTACGAGCTGCAGCAATATAGGCGTCGTATATCACCTCCTGCAGCTAATGCTGGAGAGACGTAGCGAAAGTGTGCGTGAGGCTATCTGCGCACCATAAAACACTCGAATTCTCTATCTCGCTTTCGCTCTCTCGTCCCAACATCACACGTTTCGGTAAGGGTGCGAGACTATCGTGGTGGTGGTGGTGGTAGTGGTGGCGAGTGTCACCGCAGGTGCGGACATTCTCATCATAAATAGCCTTGCGATGTCCTAGCTCGACGTCTCTCGCTATACTGTATACTATACTACAACTGTAGTGTTTGCTGGATAGTAACATTGCCGTCAAGCCATAAACCGAGCGTACTACCAGCGAGAATCTAATTGGGGCGTGGCTTTGCGGTTTAACACCTTATTTCCTAGGTTCGTACGAGAAAAAACATTGCGTCTTGCCGATATGATCCTTCGCCTTATAGTTTGCAATCAGATATTGCTATAAAAACATTCCTGTCTCGAGTGCATCAAGGTGTTACAAGTATATTCATTCCGCACGCTGGAAAAAAGAAATGGAAGGAAAGATAGGAAATGGATCAAGAGGTGTCGTTTGTAATGATACATGTGCGTGTGTTTTCATGCTTTCAGATCTTATAGCTGAGGGAGGATCGAGGGTGTTAAAAGGTAGGTTGGTTCCGGCCAACCCCTGCAGTTAACCGTTCGGATCACTATATACTTCCTATGCTATGCTTCCTATCTATCCAACGTACACCTCTTCGTTTTTCGCTTAATTTATAGCGTGTCGGAGCATTGGCTCTTTCTCGAGGTGCCTTAACTGCTCGTTGGCATGAACCGGAGAGGCAATGGCGATGGTGATTCTGGTCTCCTTCTTCGGTTGCAGGGCGATAACCGCCACCGTTCTCCGCACGCTCAGTTTGCAGTTACCGGTCGGTTGATCTTCGCTTCTGCTGGCCAGTACCTTGAGCCTTCGTAACGGTATATTGGCGAGAAAAGAGTGATACAAAGAAAGAAAATTAACTTATGGCATTGCGGAATAGCAAGAATTTAGTACACCCGGGAGTGATATTCTTGAGCATATGAAACGACCCATCGCAAGAAATGCCTGTGGATATGGATTTTCCCATGAAGAGCAGCAGAATGCGAAGAAACCGTTATTGATTTCTACGACGAATCAAAAGAATTATTATTAGCCATACGACTGAGGTGTGCCACGCGAAGACGAAAGACGAGACTCGTAGGAGAGTGGATTCCGAAGTGGCAGTTTCGCTTTTGCTCTTCTCTGGTTCTTCTCGTTCACTCCAGTAGCCATATAACATTGAGCCACCAGAGTAAGTTAGGTTCATTCTTAGGATGTTCCACTGAATCTCTCTCTCTCTCTCTCTCTATACATATATACACACAGCCCACGGGGGTCCAGCAGTTCTTTCTTGCACCATCCTACCATGGAAGAACACTGCGGGATCAACAGAAGTTCTCCTGCAACCTGACTGACTGGCAATGTTATGAAGAGCACACTCGTTACTACTTTACTCATCCCGAGGCAGAGATGATGTTGAGTTAGGCTAACAAAGTTCCGGCCAACTACACGATGGTCGCTTGTCTCTCCTTTCCCAACGTCTCGTTGTGTTTGAACATATTTGCTCAATCTTACTAGTGCGTGGTCCTCGACAGCATTTGCCGATGTTGCTGGTTCTTCTCCTCTATCTCTCTTTGCTTGTGCTGCCCACTTACATTATTGGCTCTTCGAGCGTCATCTTTCGCTCCTGGTTTACGCAGCATAGCCTCATCCGACACCTCTTTTGTTCACCATGCATTGACAGCATTTGAAATGACACTTGATGGCGTTTTTCAAATTTATAATACAGAAACTCATCCTTACACTTTGATAAAATATAAATCTTTGTCAAAAAAAAATTAACAAATGTTGTTATAACGCCTTCACTTTCACGATTATACTACTTTCTATATTAGCTCAGAATTGTTTCAAAGCCTTTTGACTGAATGTAGAGTGGCACGAGCATAGAGTTACTTGCCAGTCTTTGTCATCCTATGAATTTCCACTGTCAAAACTAAACTACAACTACTTATTATATTAGGTACACATGTAGTACAGTATAAGTATACATATTTGGTTGCGCGTGCAAGCACGCGAGATCTATCTTCGGACACAAACCACGACGTATCCAAGTCAGAGAGAGCTAGCGAATGTGAGAATGAATGAGAGACAGAGGTGGTCGAGAGCAAGCGAACAGCTAACAGGACAAACACACAGAGCACAGCCAGTTACCCGGTCAAATATTTGTGGCCCGGCCTCGATCCCCGCCCTCGCTTGCTCGGCCGCTATCTCCGACACGCACTAGACATTTAACAGCAGGTTAATTCACTCTCGCGCGTACTTCAGGCCCTGCTTCACGTTTCAGCCTCGGAAACGAAAGAAAGTATAAGTCTCATATCACATCTTTTTTTTTCTTTCATCTTACCCTAAACCCTTCATTCCATGCTCTGACCGGCATGAGACCCATTAATGAAAGCGTTCTTTCATAACCAGCATCATGGGGATAGCGAGTATCCACATTCAGACAATAAAACTCCACCGGCTAACTCGTATCACTCTGCAGGCAATTTCCTCTCTCACGTTGACGACGGATCTCCTGCTATTGCCGTACTACCTGTGTCACGATGCTATGCCATGGGTGCAGGAAGAAGACTATAATAACCGGGTGATCCCCAGCTTTAGAGCAGTCTATGCGGATGCAATGTGTACTATACGCACAAGCTGTGTAGCCTGTGATAATCTAATCTCCCTCTGTGTGTGTTTGCACCAACAGGCTAAGAACTGTGAGAGAGGAAAAGAATGGTATCATAGTAACAGATTTTTATTTAGCCCTGTAGGCCTACACACTTTTTTGTCGGTACCTTCTGAAGAATGAAATCGTTGTTCTTATAAAATAGTTGGTAGTAAATTTATACCTCAACGTCAACTTTACATATACTTGGCTAAAATCGTTTTAATATTTTTCTACATAATTGATGCAGAATTAAAGAAACTTTGGAGTCACTTTAACATTGGTATAAAATGCGAGGGATTATAATATTGTGAAATTTATTCCTAAAGTGAGCACTTTAAGTGCCTTTAGTAAGGATATGAAAAAATGTGAAGGCACATAGGTATTATATAACGTTGACTATCTCTCGTGTATGTGGCCTAAGAGAACAGCACGCTGAGTGCGGTAAGTCGAGACCAAGTCCGTCCGGGGAAAACGATAAATCGCCGTTATTAGCGAGAGATTACGCGGAGATTCGCGGCTCACAGTAGCACGGATTTTCTGAGCGGGAGCTCCCCTTTCTCTCAGCAAATCCAAAATCTATAGATCCGTCGTGGCGATGGGCAGCAAAAGCTGTAGTAGTAGAAACGACGGGCGGGTGATCCCGGTCTCTCAAAGCTCTCGGTATATGGGGTGGAGCCCGAGGGAATGTAAGAAGATTCCGACGCGTGCACATTGTTAGGGGAATCAGATTAGCCTCGCGAATCGTGGAGCCTGATGTATGTGCTCTCACTGTCATTCCGCGGCGCAGGAATAGTGCGTATATATATATATATAT
>JABMBT010044881.1:0-12705 GCA_018906895.1 Odontocolon sp. PSUC_FEM 10030002
CTCGGAGAATTGTTAACGGATTGCTGTTGGAGTTGCTGTGGTTGTTGGAGAAAGTGGCACGAGAGAGAGTGGGAGAAGGTGGTGAACGGAACAGGAGATGAAGAAGAGCGCAAAGACTGTGAAAAGGCTATAAAGGCGAGACAAACAATGCCCGGTTTCTGATGTTGTGTTTCCATTCTACTTACCACTGTGCCTCCAATCGAGCCGATAATTCAAAGGGCTATCGGCAGTCTATTGGTTTGATCTCCCGTTCCCAGGCTAGCAGGAGGAATATGCAGGTAGTACGAAAATTCGTTGTTGGTGTTCGTGATGACGATGCGGTGGCGGGGGCATACCACTATCTGGGGGCAGGCCACCGCGGGATCCTTATTTTCGACGACGGTCCTGCGCGTCCGCTTTTCGACCCTCGTCTCGGGTTTTCGAAAGTCTCATTCTCTCTATTATACAGGTCTATACCCAGGCGGTCTGTTCGCGGTAGCAACTTGCTTGCGGTCCGTTTCCATGAACATTGTTAGCTGTTGAAAGCAATCCCATTCCTATTTCTCTCCGAGTGACTGGAGGGTGACGAATTTAGGGAACGAATCGTCTTTCGGTTTCGTGCCACGAAATCTTAAAGTAGAGTACAACCCACAGCAGTGGGCGTAGTTCATCAGTCTGTTTCACAATGAAGGAAATTTGATCCAAACATGCCTCAAAGCATGCAGGTCATTCGGGTAGACTGCAATCGAATTCCAGTTGGAGTGTATTGTACTCGACGATATTGGGGAAACTCGGTTGATCCCTCCCCCCGCAGCGGGAATAATTTAATCCCAGGCCCGCCGGCAAAGGGTTGAATAAAATATATTCACATATTCGAAACAGGAGATCATCCTGTGGGAGAAGGTCGTCCGATAGCGGCGACGGCGCCAGCGGGGAACTACAAACGGGATTGCTCCTGGTGCGAACCTGAAGTTAAGTTGAAGCGAGCGAAGAAGTGATCGAACAAATGAGCCAGAGCGAGAAAAAAAGAAAGAGAACGATGAGGAGCTACTGCTGACGATGGTGTGGCCAGTCGTCGTATCGAGCGACGCACCACCAACGAATATCAGTGTGAACTTGCCGAACTTTCATGCTTCTCTGATTCGTCGTTTCGCTCTTCGGAAACTGTCGTTTCCCGGCGTCAGAATCGTCGGTTTCTCAAAAGAGGATGGAACGTCGTATTAGTAACAATGCTATATCAAGTCCGCATGGTGAATGTAACAGGCTTTCTAGAATACCCGGTTAAGTTTCTGGCCAAGAAACTGGTTAGTTCGACAGTGTGCGCCCGGCCACCCACAGTATCACTCACAGCATATTGAAGCGAAACCCTGTGTTAATGCTCAAAGTAGAATGAGAATTTGATGTACGAAGGAATAAGGTCGAAGAAGGAAAAGAATGGAATTATCAAAACGTAGGTCTGGTGGATGTTCTCCAGGGTTGGAGCGAAAGGGTTTTCTCGTCGAGATTCCACCCACGCTTTTTTACCAGGATAACATCCCGATGCAGGCGGAGACCCTTGAGGATTCGGAGGCACGGGCGCGCGCGCACGCGACGGCGTCGTCTACTCTCGGCAATGTTCAGGGGTCAAGGACCGCTGCGTTTCTACAGCATGCTGTTGCTGCTGCGGCCGATGCACCGGCAGCTTCGAGATTCTCGTCCGTTGAGTTCTCGCGGGTTCTTGTGCACTGAACCACCGGGGACTCGTGCTCGAGTACTTACACGTACTAGGGTAACATCCACGGGGTAAAGGGCTTTGCAATGTTGTTTTCAAGTGCAACAACGTGTACGCGTACATACAGCATTTAAAGTATGCAGTACTCTCGCAACTTGAACCGGATTTTCATGCGGAATTGAATCGAGCTTGGTGTTGATTCTTAGCATGCATAAATCGATTGGCAGAGAGTAGAAAACGTAAATAGTGGTTAGAAGATACACGACGAGAGTTTGGAATCAAACTTGAAATAATTTTAAATGTAGAGATGTGTAGTCATACTTTTTTTTTTATGAGGTCATCGAGCCCTATTCAATGGAGCGGTGGCTTATGGCAGCGAGGGATCAAGGGCCGCCGGAGCTTATTCGGCCTCGAGCCCGTCGACCTCCTCTTCCCTTATACGTGCCTGATGATTGTCACCCGTGGTGTAATTAATATTCATACGTACATAGTCAGAAACGCGTACGAGATAATCTAGCAGATTGCTGAGCATTTGTATTGTACCCAAGTGAAGTTATAACGGCATCCACTCAGTTGGTTCGTTCGTCGTGGTTGTCCTGAATCAGCAGTTCCCTGTACTGGAAAGGCTTCTAGAGCGCTCTGACAAGTGGGACCATGATGGTCTCGTTATAATTGCGAATCTCTTACCGTGCATCTTGCTGCTCTCGTTACTTGGGTATATCGATAGGAAGCCTGTTCGAGGCACGACGTTCTAGAACCTGTTCGGGGCACGACGCTACCAGGAGTTCAGGAATCGCAGGATGACGATTATTGGATGACACACAAAAGTGGTAGGGAAGCATAAATTCGGTACGGCGATTAGACGTCGGGCACTTTGCCCCGAGGGACACACGACGTCATTCGTTGACGTCATTCTTGATGGCGAAGGGGAGAAAGTGAAATAAAAGTTGACTAAGCGGATCAGAAGGATCAGGGGACGACGTTTCGGGGTTTGCTCACAAAGCTGTTGGATTCGCTAGTATAAATGGATGACAAAACGAGATGGTATACAGATGAGGTGATTATGCGGCAATTCTAGTTAGCTAATATGAATATCTCCGGGTTCTGGACAATACAATAGTAAACAACTGGAGCAGGAGTATATGGATGCTGGAGAGGTCGTTGGCCTCACGGAACTGCACAGAATTGGGGTGCGAAAATGGGGGTGGCAAGCCACGCGCCGACAGAGAGAGAGTTCAACCCCCCAGCCAGGGGGCGTTTCGATGCGGGCGTTTAATGGCTCGAAATCGCGAGGGCGATTCGCTGTCCCGCGATGAGGAGAGGCAACAGCAGAAGCATGGTGCCATCACCGCCAACTATCGTCACCAGGACCGCCTAGAACTTGTGTTGCAATCATTATCTCGAGTACGGAAGAAATATACAAAACAGCACCCTGAAAGTCACTGTCAAACACTCCGTCCAAGTCTATCCACGTTGCAACTAACACAAAGTCCATTACACTTTTAGAACTATGTCAGTAGGTTATTTTTTTTAACATCTTTTTTTGGTCCATCGACAATAGACCAAATTCTTTTTACTCGGAGTACCCATCTGATACGTTTTAACTATGAGTCCTAATCTCCCACACGCAAGTCATCAATCACAGCCAGCTATAATACTGGGCGTTCCTAATTTCCCATCAATTGCAACCTGTCCTTTGAAATTTGGAAGCTGAATATACTGTGCGAATGTAACGTTGAACGCGTTTACCATTTAGTAGGCCCTTATATCTTCCGGAACGGCTGATTTTGATTTCAATTCGCTGAAAAAGTGGTGTAGCAGCAAGGGGGGTAAGGTGATCCCTCGAAATTTGATCGATGACAGCAGACAACATCCACGTCCAACTGGAAACACGTCCAATGTCTTCTGGAATTCTGGAAAGCGGACACGCGCGCGGCCCTCACGCCGGTTCCGCACCGCCTCTCGTCGTCAAGGTTCCGCCCCGCGAGTTTGACGGCCTGCCCTCCGCGGGTGCCGCCCCCGCTCTTCGAACAGGAACACAGAAACCTGAAGAAACTATCCCAGCAGCCGCGTGACCGCGAAATTGCAGGCTGCTACTGAGGAGCCTATACGTATGGTATATACTTACACTATAATGTAGACATAAAGTGAGATGCGATGCTGCTGATTGTAGATGGCACTATACTCCATATACAACTTGAACCGTTTCTTTGCTTTCACTCGTTCCTCTCCTTTTAATCGGGTGACCGGCTGATCTTCCTCAAAGGTTCCCAAGCTCTTTGATGATGCTTGGCTTTTAACATTTTTCTCTTATCAGTGCCTAATAATGGAAACCGGATCACTTGTGTTCTAGCATTAGTTGTATACCGATGTACGAAATAGATATAGACTTAACAGTACAATAGACGGAGTCACCACGCTCTCTTCATGTTTTCCTAATGCTTCGGTCAGGTGCGTTGACGCAAACCTCGTGACTAGATTCGTTTCACAATATTTTGCTGCGCTGCGCTGCTCTTTCTCTTGTCTCCCTGTGCCAACGGATGTCACGGAAGTGAAGAGAGAAGATTAAATATAGTTGTATGGGAGTCACAAAGGTGATGTAACTATAACTTAACTAAATGTATGCAGCTTCAACGATGTATATACGTAAAGTCAGTCCTACTTAAAAAACTGACATGTTCACGAATGAGGATTGGCAGAAAATTATGTGCATCCCTGCAATTTACTGCAATTTACTTAACTTGATAGTGATGAACCGTTCGACGATGTTGTAGGGTTCCCCAAGAATTTGTCTTGATTCCATATCTCTCCTTCCTCCACTTTCCAAAGGGTCGAGGGGATGCGACCGATCGATATACGAGTGTTCGTCCAAAGGAGAGGGTGGTCTTCCCAACCCTCTTTCTTCCGTTCAATGCATTAAGCCCCGAGAGCATGCGCATTGGATGCTGCGATTGGGGGATGAATTCGGCAAGTCCGTCTGAGCTAGGGGCGGTTTTGGGGCTGTGGAGGTTCCTCGGCTATAATCGAATCGGAAATCTTTGCGGGCTCTGTCCCAGCATCCATGCGCCGAGCTCATCTCGACGATTTCATCTCACATCCATCATCGCAAAACAAAATCAAGGATCATTAGTCGTTACAATAACACAATGACGTCGTTGATTACGTAACCAAGGATTACGTATTCTTCTAAATTTATTGAATAAAAAATTGTGGAAATTTAGCAAAAGGTTATAGATCAAATTAACAGCTGGTTAATAAAATAGAATGACTACAAAAGAACAAGTTTGATGAGCATGCGCCTTTGAATGCGGGAAGGTGACAATATCAGGTGACACGCGTGCAGCTGTGCAGCACGTGGTGCAAAGGTAGAGAAGGGGTTTTCGTGCGGTTGCAGCATCTCTACGGGGATATGTAAGACCGTCGTCATCGTGACCGCGTCGGTCTGCGAGGACGAACCGGCGGGTGCGGCGAACAGGAGCCAGCCTTTGGGGGTTGGAAGGAAGACGGAATGATATCTTCCTCGTGAGAGAGCGGAGCGTCGAATTACCCAACGGCTCGAGATCGCGTGCGCGACGGCAGGGGTTGGACGGAGGGCGAGGACCGCGGTTCAACGTGTGGCCGAAAAGGGTGCGACCTAGTGCTCTCGGTCCGGCCCTCGGGGAGACCGCGCCCACGCATTTTCAACAGGATTGCAGAAGGGATCAAGAGTTCGTTGGCCTTGAAGAGTATATATTCGGGGGAACCGAACGCCGCACGAATTTCTCGTTCGTAGCTTCCAGTGGAGTATGTATACGAAATGGAATGGGAAGATACGAGCAGCCCCTCTTTTGGCGAGAACGAAGGGCCAAGGGCCGGTCCCCGCTACAAACGGCGGTAGAGCTAAAGCATGAGAAAGGAGAAACATAACGACCGCGCTACACGAACAGCAAAAGGGCGGAGAGAAACGAGTTTTTAAAGCCTGCGGGCGGTCCTGACTAATTGCGTTCTGCCGCTATTATAGTACATGTATACAGTATCGGCTGTATGATATAGTACACCTACATCCGTCCCTCAAATCCCTGGTGCGACCGCGCGCTCTGAAGCACACAGGGACTCAGGGATATTTCTGCACATTTTTATTTGTCGAGACATTTTGTCTCAGTGATTGTGTCATTGTGTTTTATGTTCCGCTGATTACGAATAACATAGGGATTTTCCCGAAATCCGAAGGGAATCCACCCACGCATCTCGAACAGGACCACAGCATTCGTCAAAAGGTATACCTAGGGCTGGTAATTGTCAGAGATAGTCTGGAAGTGTCGACTGAGACCCTTCGTGCCAATGGGATTCACCTAAACGGCATCGAGAAGGGATATCATAGCTCATAAACTCCCCCACGTGGAGATAATAATCTGCCAAGTCTATAAAGGTTCAGCAAATATTATCAGCCTCTAAAATGGTTCTAAGCGGGAAAACTAGACTTGGCGAGTTTAGCAATGTAACTTAATTGTAAACAGTTTCTAGCTAGCAATTCTACTCTGACACGTGAGAAAAGGGAATCTCTCACCCCAATGGTCCAGCTCGGCGATTGCGAAGGCTTGCCTACTCAATCTACTCGATTCATACTCGCATGAAATATTACGAACACGCCGAGACATAACGCAAGCTCTTGGATCTTTCTGCGTTCCTACTTTCCGGCGTTTGAGAGATATGAATCGTCATATCTCTCACCTTCTATCTATATATTCATAAACACGTTTTGACACCATATAGTCATACAGTGCGTGTAGATAATCAGTAAGTGAATACATCACGTGCAGAACACATTTAAAAATTCTTTACCTCTCTCGTTTTGCATAAAATCGTAACAAATTATCATTCAATGTTTAGCGTTATCCTGATATGTAGCAATTCTTTTTTTTAATCCTTGCCATTATAATTGGCGGAATGAAGGAATTGATTTCAAATTGGTTATGTTTAGTTTTTATAGTCGATGTATAGCGATTTTTTTATTAACATTTAAGAGAATATAAAAGTTTTAGGATGAATCGATGGGTAATATTAGAACAGGATACGTGCATACAGGGTCCTATACCCGAAGAAACCGTTTCACCTCCTCTATCTGCAATATGCGACTCTGGTTACTGAAGTTTCCCGCGTTGGCACCTCCTCGGTTCGCTTATTCTCCTGCTACACCGATGTAACGGAGTTGTTTACACTGCGCATGTAATATGGCACCGAAATCCGACACCTTTGTGGTTCTCACCAACTACATTCAATTTTGTATACACCCTTCAAAATTAACATCCTACCAAGCCTTACATTTAAATTAATATTTTTTATTCGAGTTTTCATACAGAACAAACTCAAACGGGCTGGGGACACCCAACATTCCGAGTTAAACTTTCGTTCGTGGTATATAGCTTGTTTAGTTGTAGTTTCCAGAAAAATATATAAACAAGGATGTATAATAGTTGCGGAGGAAAATAAAACTATCCGGGAGAAATTCATGACGCATAGAATTCTGAAAACAGACGCGGTCAGTTCATCGATTTAATCGGTATGGACCAGGATCGCATAGGGCTAAGGGTGTATTTTCGTACGACATAAATTACAGTAATTATATAGAAATAGCAGGGTTACATAAGAGGTGGAAGGGCTCGAAAATGTATGGAGGGCCATTATGGACCACAGCACACGTCCAATAAAGTTTTCAAAGTCAACAGTCATAGGATCATATTCGACCAATGAGATTTCCAAGAAAAAATTCATCAGAATCCAACGGTACAGCAAACGGAAGGGACAAGGAATGGCAAAAGGGCGGGGAAAGGACGCTGAAGAGAAGGCAGCGGTAAACAAGTTTAGTAAGGTAACAGATGAGGATAGGAAGTGTAGAAAGTGGCGAACAGAAGGCTTTCCCCCACCATTGGTTATTTTACCTACTCTCTCGAAGGAGACGCAAAAGGATCCGCGACGACGATCCTTCCCCGTCACTGTAGTATTATGCCGAAGAGTCTACAGACTCCAGCTTTCGACGATACATTTTCAACCAGGATCGCATTCCCATCGATGGTAGAAACGGTTCAGGGCATGGCAGACCCTCCGCAGCTGGAGCTTAGCCCGAAGCCCATTGGCTCAATATTCGCTGTGTAGGGTTCACGGTCTAGAATTTGGCGATACAAGTCCTACCAGGAACGTATCCCAGCTTGTGGGACTTTGAGAAGGTTCGATACTCGTGAGATAGAACATGCCATGCTGTATGTATTCTCTATTTTGTAACCAACATCTCGCTGTACGACATCAGCCCCACGTGAGGCTTACCAGAATGCAAATACAGAGATGAAAATACGTGTACGACGAGAAGGTCGAGCTACTCGCGATACAACTCCGACCAGGACTTCATCAGCCCTACAAAGCTTTATTCACCCTTGGGTTTCCAAAGAGAGAGAGAGAGAGAGAGAGAGAGAGAGAGAGAGAGAGAGAGGGAGAGAGAGAAAGTGAGCATCAGTTGGGCATTTGACGCAGTATGGAGGGTGGTTTCATTGCTTGATAATAGAAGGGGGAATTCAGGGTTTCATGGAACATTGAGAGAGTTTTGCGACTCGTGATACACTCTAGATCAGGGATACATGGTTTTGCCAAAGTTTCTGCAACATTTTCGATTCCAAAAAAATATCAATATCACGATCGTTCAGTAACATCTTTTGAACATTGAACATTGCACATTAATAAATACAAGCATAATATTATTTTGAATTTAATTAATTTGTATAGATTTTTTTTTGCAAGTTAGTCGAATGAAATATTTCGAAATTCAATCACATCTATTACTTTCGAGGCACTAACCATCTGCCGAACCTATCTCCAGCTCTGCTGGAGAGTGACTGAGACTGAAGGGCCCATCCCATTCAAAAGTTGGTTGAGAAAAAAAATGAAAAGTGATATCCACGTTAGCAGGAGACCATCGACAGGCCGGAGCTCGACGAGGGAAAAGCTGTTCACTCTTCTGCTGATGCCACCAGCCAGATCCTTCTCAGATTCCTGGGAGTGTAGTCGACCATCACTTGCTTTAAAATGAGTTCCAACAAAATGGTCGTGTAAAACCGTGCGATTCCCGCCCCAAGATTATCAAACCTAACATTTAACCAAACTGGTCAACATTAGAGATTTCGATTTAGTTAGAATTGTCCTTGTGACTCATAAATTTTATGCGCCACAGCCAATTACAACCACAAAAGTGCGCAAACATCCAGTGAGTCTCTAATTCGTCTTCTTGCCTTCGATGTATCTGAAAAAGGAATACTAGAAGAGGATGACGAAGAAGGCGATTGAGGAAGGTAAAGGATATGAGAGAAATAGGCGTCACGTTAACGCCCCGGGCTAACTACCGCAATTAGTTTCACTCCATTGAGTTCTAAATGCGGAGACTCGGTAATCAGGAATGCAGAGATTCGTAGGAGGAGCCGAGGATCCTTGGGCGAGGAGCAACGGCAGCCACATCGGCTCAGTCGATCAGCGGGCTTGGATAGTCAGGTGTATGGTACTCTTGCATCCTAATCCTGCTACCCTGGCCCTTGTCGCCGGTCTTCTTATTAATATGCTAATTTAAGCCAAGCATCAGGGTCTGCAAGTACTCTGAATTATGAGGGAGTTTCGGACTGGTCCATCGTTTTACAGTCGCCTGCAACGCCCTAAGCCGTTCTTTGAGCCTGGCGCCTGGTGCTGATGTTTCCAACTATGCTGTCTGAAACATGTATCACTTTACGTTGGCATCCTCGAGAGTTCTCGGGATTACAGTCACGTGTAATGCGATACACCATCGACCAGGGAATCATACGGACACCCGAAGTCGACGACGCCGTTGTCAGTCTGTCCCTTCCCATAGGAAAAGAATTTCGTAGAATTCATAGAAAGTTACCCTTTTTTTTGTTCAATGTAGTCATCTTGTTGAATGTTATCAAAGAAATTCAGCATCCTGCTACTTGTATTCTTTTATTGTTTATACCCAGAAAATCATTGTTACATCCAATACAGTTGGATGAATGTAATGTTTGGTGTACATTTTTAATTCCTTTTACCATGAGGACGAAATAAGTCGTTAATTCTTGAGGTGTAATTCACATTCGAATTTATGATGAGTGTTTTTGAGAGGTTGATGAAATGAGGAAATCTACGAGTGTTTGTAAAGTTTAGCATGCATGTAACAGTGGAAACTGAACCTCAAGCTTGGGCCTTCAATGCCGATCAAGGGATGCAACCCGTACTGAAGGAATGGCTTGGTTGGTCAATGCTCTCTTACCGATGTTTCTCGAAGGATTGGAATTACGTTCGACCATGAGGATACCTCATGAGTGCCTAATCAGCCGCCCTTCGTTAATCCCCCGGAGGGTGTAAAGATTTGCCGCTTCAGTGGCTTTGAAAGAAACTTTAGCGTCTCGACGACCAGGAGAACACGAGAATGAGAAATTGAAAACCTTCCAGTTGCTACTGCTGCTGCTGCTGCTGCTGCTGCTGCTGCTGCTGCTGCTGCTGCTGCTGGAGTCTTGAATTCTTTCTCGTCGTTCTCCATTGTGGAGTGTCGAGCACGTCATGCTGGAGTATAACAGCCAAGCGATTTTTCACGTCGACAAGGCCGAGGCCCTGGAAAGCTGCAATGAACGAGAATTATCTCAACTTGTTTTCCTTTCAGTCTGTTCATTTCAGTGCACCAACCTCGCTATCGGCAGCCATTCGATACCAAACTCAGAGTAAGTTTTACTAGGAGAATATGTTTGAACGAAAATATTTGTCGGGACACACACTACACACAAACATCGTAACACCGAGTATACATATGATTCTGCTTGGAGGGTTCTCCTTTGATTTGTGCACGGAGAACCTTCGTACTCTGAACCTTCCAGACCCTACAATAGTGCACAACAATAGTACATCCCATTACCCGCTTCAGTCACGGTTCGATAGATTTCAACAGTTTCGGTCCTTACATACAAGGAAATCATGAATTCACCAGCAGTCTCACAGTTCCCTTCAACCACCATTTCCGATTTCAAGTTCCAGGTTCCTAGACAATTTTCCTTATAGCTATTTCACGTTAGTTACAATATACAACTAGCCAATGAATTAACAAAAGAAATTGGCAACTTGTAGGGATAACAGTTAAAATTTGTTCCTGTGAAGAATGAAATCGACACCATGAACGATTAGGGATGTATAAGGAAAAATCTTCTGAATACTGTTGCAATCCGGTGGCCGGTCACTTCTTTGTTCGCCAAGAAATGGCTTGCAGACAGTTTGACCATGACTCCTGAAAAGTCCGAGGCTCTGTTCTGTACAGTGAATTGAAACCACGTTTTGCCCGGGAAGAAATAGGGCTGCGCCAGGGCTGCGCCAGGGCTGGGCCAGTTTCGACCAGGGATGCATAAGTGTCGAAAGAGTATTCTCATCGATCTCGTCGAAGCACCATGTTGAAAGAGAGTCGTACGGAAGGAACAGAAGGGAATGAAAGAAGAGCGGACGGGGCGAGACAGAAACGACGATTGAAACCGGATTTGCGGCCATTGTGACCGGACGTCTCTTGCAGTATTCGGCCTCACATGAACAGGAGAACAGAAATAATCCTTCACTGAGGTGGTGTCTGCTTTCACTGTAACGTCATGGCATTGAAGGGTCCCTCTTGCAATGGGAAACCAAGTTCTCAAATTTCTTCATATTACGGGCACACCCACAACGAAAATAAAACATAATATAAGCATCGAGAATTGAAATTACCAACAAAATAGATGAATTAAAGAGAATATATTAACTTGCCAGGACAAAAAATGAAATTCAAAGAAAAAATATTTTAGTGCCAAAATAAATGTTCCTTGCTTTGGAATTCCTGTACTTTTTCAATGTGCAAATACCCTTACAATATTGAGGCTTTTACAGACTTGGTATATATATAGATATTGTAGTTTGGACGTTTAGGTGGCAGCTACGGAACGGTCAGGAAGGCAGCGGGGGGAGAGAATGAGAATATCGGAAATTGGGGAGAGAGCTCGGTCGAAAGGGTAAACGCCAAAAGCAGTGAACAGATAAACAACTCGATGAGGATAGTATGAGAAATGAGAAGGTTCATCCCTGGAGCAAGAGAGACCCTACGAGAGATCTCTTTCCTCTCCCCTTGTGCGCTATAGATATAATCTACCTACCTACCCGATCCGCATGGCGACGCTGACCAGACTATCACAAAGACCTGATCAGACTAAACCTATTAAGGTAGTTCGAGCGCGAAGGTGCGTTTTTTTTTGGGTGCCTAAGCGGGGTCCCCAATATTTTTGATCATATAAAACTGTACCCCGCAAAAATATTTTAGAATATTTTAGAACATATTATTAAACTCTGTTAAGCATAAAACATGCGGAATTTGGAATTTGCGTATAATTTTCCAATTTTCAATGACTGAGCTTGAGATTTTTTTAACGCGATATTATAGTTGATGAAATGAAACTATCAAAAAATCAATAATTTCTGAAGACTATCGTCTTACGCTCGGAATTCGCTCTGTTTATCAAATATGATCTGCTAAAAATAGTGCCAGTGATCGATGGAGGCCAACTATTGTACTTCATGCATTTAGAAGTTGCCTGTCATATGAACGTACAGGAAATTTCGAAGGATAGTAGAGTTTTCCCGGTGGAGATGGATAGAGATCATAGCGATGCAAAATGTAGAAAGAGGAAAGGAACAAGTCAGTGGTGAGCTGCTTGCACGTTACCCAATTCGAATTCCTATATTCCTATAGTCCCCACGTTGTGCATACGATACTCGTTCGTTCTGTCCTGGCTTTCAACCGGTCACGCCTCCAGCTGTCCAATAAAATGGAAATGTTCCGTGCTGTGACAGGCATGCTTCCTTTATTGTCCCATAAGAGTAAGCAGTTTGCTTGTAGGAACGGAGAGATCGGTTGCAGAGTGAGCAACCTACCCCTATATATAACTGTATTATCTATATATATGTACAAAGTACAGTATATAGAGAGAATGCTGCACGCTACT
>JABMBT010045101.1:0-12701 GCA_018906895.1 Odontocolon sp. PSUC_FEM 10030002
AAAGGATTATAATAAATTTCTATATATAACGTTCCAAACTCGACGCTAAACTAAAAAGCATCGAACGTTTTGCAATTGGGCGAGAAGTTTGCGATAGCTAATTATCGAAATTCGATACTTTTTTTAGACGCGTCTGATAGTTATATCTGTATTATTTTTTATCTAAGAGAGAAACGAGGATTTCTTGTCTGCTTTTAAACGTTTTCAATTTCTGACAAGTTTGCGCTCATCGGAGTGGCAGAGACGGTAATTGGGATAATAACAACGCAGTCTAACGAGGGTTTAGTTGCCATCGGGCTTTCTCGATCATATTCGTCTCTCGGACTTGCTTACTCGAATGTCAGTATTCGTTATTATATGAAGAAGATAGATTCTTGAAGCAACTTCTTTACAGATCGATGGAAAAACATTGGTACAGTTCCGCGGGAGTCAAGAATTTACTTTAAAAACACGAAACTCTCTCCACTCCGGAAAGTCTATTAAGTTAAGCTAATAAAAGCGAAACTTCTATTAAATGAATCGTGCAAACGTTATCTAAACGAAACGATATTACGCTATCGTTTAACGATCCCTGAACGATATAATTATATTATCGACTGTACTCGCTCCGATTATTCGATCGAATTCCGTCAGTTCATATTAAAGTTAAAAAAAAAAAATCCAAGTGGAATATCTGAAGAGATTGTCGATTAATTCCATGGCAATTTCAGCATGTATATTCTTATATCGTAATCGACTTCTTCTCTTCAATTTCCTACTTTATATTGCTAAGTACGAGTTTAGAAATTAACAGAATCGTCAGAGACAACTATTTTTCGCACTCTCAAAGAGCACTTAAAAAAAAAAAAGAAGAAATCCAAGGGGACCATCAAAAGAGATCGTCGATTAATTCCATAGCAATTTCAGCATGTACATTATCGCACGTATATCGTGTAGGAGTTCTTGTCAACGTGGGAGACCGCTCCCACGGAGGGGAAAATAAAAGAAGATGAAATAGCAAGGAAGGTGGAAGGGAGGAAGGATAAGGGAAATCTCAACTGTGGCGCACGCCCGGATAGGTAACCCGACGCCAGTTCGGAAACGACGAGACGAGATATCGGTTGTTCTCGTCACCGCTTGGCACACCCCGTTCGTCCTCCTCTGCTGCATCATCTCTTTCTCCAACGTGTCTTTTAGGAACCTTTTCCGTCTCTCTACTCCCACCTACTTCCTCTCTTTCACCCTATATATACTATTCGTTCCCGTTCCTCCTGTCTGCCACAGGTGAGTCACCCACCAGACCGGACACAGACTATTCGCGCGATGAATCAGAGTACATAGAAGAGTTGCCAAAGAAGACACGAGAGAAAGGAAGACAACGTGACAGCGGAAATCGAAGGTGCGAAAAGTCAACGATTTGCCATCAGCTCACGATTTGCCTAGACGAGATGCGTGATAAATATGAAATAGGGATGATGATAATAATAATAGTTGGTTGGAAAAAATACCGACGTGGCGAGACATCGGTAGTACTGTTTAATATTTCCGTTTGCATATATATATATATATGTATCTATTCTTTGTATGCAGAGACACGCGATAGCACACAAGGCTCTTTCATCGCATTTGATTTCATTGAACGAGAAGGAAAAATTGTCCCGTTTATTCGATGAGTCCTTAGAAATCGCTATAGCGAGGCTAATAGCCGCGGGTAAGGGAGCAACGGAGCGAGCCCAGGGAGCCTCGACTTCCTGGGCATTGACGACGACTTAACGGAGACGCGCTTTCGCTATTCTCGCACTCTCGTTCAACAACGCTCGACGAGACTCGAGACACCAGAGAGAAAAACGTCTCTCGGGTTCTCCGCGTTACGACGAACGAAAGGGGCGAGTCTCGAGTCACCGAGAAATCTGCACGAGGGGAACGAGAGAGCAAACGAACGAGCGAGACGAGACGACGATTGCTCACGGGTTCAAAGTTCAACCAATTTAGCGATGCCTCAGGCCGAGCGAACGTGAGGAGAGAAATTCCGACGTCAGCGATTCTTTGACCGATTCCAATGTTGGTCAACTCGACGCGCTTGTATATCGGTTCGTTCGTCTCGTCGATTCTCTCGTGTGTCGCCAAGTGCGAAAACGTTACAAAGTTTCAAAGTTTCCTCGGTGAGGGATGATAAAAATAACGAATATGAAAACACGTAGTTTCTGAGTGAAGAAACTTCACCGTAGCCAAAGAAACATGTGCAGAGGTATATAAACTTTAGAAGCGTTCCACGTTGCAAATTCTTTTGCGAGAGAAACATGCAAATGGACAAATTCCTGAGGGAGGTAGAGAGAACGAATGAACGTACAGTGCCGATGCTCGTGGACCAGCGAGAGACTCGGCGGTGAACAAGTTTTACGCGAGGTCGTAGTCGCTGTAGTATGTACGAGTAGAATATTGCCTTTGCACATCTCTCTCTCTCTCTTTCTCTATATAGTATATATATACTATATACACTGTACATTTATATAGGTATATATACGTAGTATAAGAAGCCTGCTCGGTTATAACCCTCGGAGAAGAACGACCGTTTGAGAGAGCGAACCAAGATGAATGCACCGAGTGAGAGAAAGGGAAGAGATGGAAAGAAGAAGAGAAGAATTCGAAGATCGTCGAGGCGAGAAAGATGGAACATTGAAATAGAGGAAAACGGAGGGAGTGAACGGAAAGAAAAGAAGAAGAAGAAGAATAAAATGGGAAAGAGAAGAGAATGGAGCAAAAGAGGAAGGAGAGG
Source organism: Odontocolon sp. PSUC_FEM 10030002 (assembly GCA_018906895.1). NCBI lineage: Eukaryota > Metazoa > Arthropoda > Insecta > Hymenoptera > Ichneumonidae > Odontocolon > Odontocolon sp. PSUC_FEM 10030002. The sequence goes on from JABMBT010045101.1 coordinate 2,756, forward strand.
GATGGAAGGAAGCCTCAACCACCCCGCGGCGCGCCCATCGCATTCCTCGCATCCTTTGCCGGTGCGCTGCTTTGACTCGCCGCTGCTGATGCTGCGGCTGCTGTTGCTTCTGCCGATGCTGATGCTGGTGCATCGAACGACGAGAGCCAGAGAGAAGAGTGAAGATCGAAGAGCTGCTCGGTCGCTATATCGATTGTGAGAGCATATTCGCAGATTCGACGAGTCCTGCTCAACGGGCTCATCCTCCGGTTCTATCCTCGATATGAGCTCTAATCTACCTCACAGGGGAATCGACGTCGAGGAGAGCGAACAGGGAAAGAGAAACTGGTAATTAAAACCAATCGATTGGGGCTGGAAGCTTGAAAACGTTGATTCACCTTACAGCATATATATATGTGTGTATGTTACATATAGATATGGAGAGAAACATTTTTAGTAAAAAGGTATTTGGTAATCGTGAAAAAAAATAGTCGTGATAAATAATTCGAAAACAGTCATGAAAATTTAATCAGGCTCTCAAACAAAAATTGCTCAAAGTCAAGGAAGTCTACTTCAATTCAAGTAAATTTTACATGAGCGCGTGGTAAAATTTTCATGACCTTTCTGGAATTAAATTCAAAGGTGGGTTTTGTCCCTCGATTACCAAACAGCAGGATAATTTTTACCAAGTTCGAGTAAAAACAAAGTTTTCGATTAATTCACTAAATTCGACAGAGTAATTAGGATTTAAATAATTATTGTATTTGGAATTGGGATGAATTATAGAAATGAATCTTTGATACAACGAAAAATATGAGAGATAAATTTGGAACTCAAATTGGTTCAATTGGGATTAGTATTTATTCAGAGATAATTCAGTAACGAGGATCAATCTTAGGTGGATATATATATAGGAAATGATCCGATATAGCAGTGAAAATGTTCTTTTGTCGAAAGAGATTCTATTACCGCGAAAACGCGAGAGCGAGTCGGCTCTTGGCGAAGGAAGAAAGGGAAGAAAAAAGGATGAACACTGAATTCTGAATCCTGGAAGAGGAGAACGGGGAAGATCGCGGGACGCTTATGCCGCGGAATCTTTTATCTCCTCGTTCGGAATTCGTACGGCACGACGCAATCTCGATAACGAATTTATCTCCCCCGACCCTCTCTCTCCTATCGACCGTTCGTTTTTTTCTCCCGCTCCATTCTTGATTCGGGAATTTCTGTCTGCTTTCGGTTCATCCTGAGAGACGCAGCTTGGAATCGACTGCGACGACCGACCGGAGTCTCGAGTCTCGCTCGATTTATCCCCGGAGCCACCCTCCGCGTATACTCTTCTCTTTACTCTTTCTCTCTCGCACCATCCGGAAAGTTATTCCGCGGGTTGAGCGTTACAAAACCGAGTTTAAGAAAGAGAACGATATAGTCGAGTCAAAAGAAAACTTTGACTCTCGCAGGGAAGGCGCGTGGAAGTCACGACGACGACGACGACGAAACGCTCCCTTCCAACTTCGACCTATTTTTACTATCGATTTTTGCACACAACCGCTGCTTGTTTGTCCTGAGAGTTTTTCGCGAGGGTCGTCCGGGTACCTTCACATACTGTTTATAGAATACAGTAACGATACCGACGATATTTACCGAGTTACGTGACTCGACTGATGCGTCGTTCAGTTTTCAACTCTTTTCCCTCGTTCCGCCTCTCGCATCGTATTTTTCTTCCACGAAATATGGACCACGATCTTTGCAGCTTCCGGGCATCTCGTAACACTTATATGATAACGAGATGATACATGAAGCAAAAAGACATTCCTTAACAAAAATGCGATAACCGTTAAAAAAAAAAAAATCATGATTGTCGATGTATCCGCGTGGTAAAATCTGTAAATCGGTAATACAGCATCCAAGTGAGTAGCACCGACAGCATGCAGGAGCAACCGCGGCAGTCACATGGCAACAGCAATCTCTCACTCATTCCTCTCTGAATCTCTCCCTCTATTCCTTTTTCCTTTACTTCCCATTCAGCTATTCTATATATTCCGACTCTTGAGTCGAGAGCCTTATTCTATCTCCATCTCACTTTTCGTCCCTCGATTATCTTTCTCTCGCGAGCTTTGAGAAAGAGGAAAAGAGGGAAGGTACACGGTACAGCAATGTCTTCGGGCTCTGTCCATCTCCTTCTCGCAGCGTCACGAGTATGTTCATATACATATACATATACATATGTTTATACATATGTATGTACGTGTGTGTGTGTGCGGTTTCGACCTGCCGATCGTAAGAGACGGAAAGATAGAGAAAGAAAGATCGAGAGAGGCGAAGGCGAGTATGGGAAATAAAAGAACAGAAAGCACGAGCAGCAACAGCAGCAGCAACAGCAAGCAGGAGCAGCAGCAGCAGCAGACTCGGACCCGATGCGTGCGAGTTCGTTCGTTCAGGTATAACAGGTTCGCTTGGCCTCCCTTTTAAGAAAGTCTCATATATAGTACATCTACTATATTCTATATAGTTATACTACACAGAGCCGCTTCAGTCTCAGTCTCCGCCTTGTCGAGTCTCAGCTCTTGCCGCCCTCGCGTGCCGACGAGACGACCATTAGGCCCGGGCGCACAACTCATCGCGGCGCGACTCTCTTTCTCATTCCTTCCTTCTTTCTTTATTTCTTTATTTCTTTCTTTCTTTCTTTCTTCTCGTACACCCCAACCGCACCGGCGTTTCGTGAATTCCTCGAGCCAATCGTCATCGTTATCTCTCTTTCCTGATTTTCAGACTGATCCTTGCGATCTTCTGTACAATCCGATGACGATTTCTGGGTAATTTTATATTTCAATTCTCTGGAAGACGAACTGTCTTGTAATTAGATCACGGATTTGCAGGGAAGACTTTTATTAGTTTCTTCCTTTTATTTTTCTGCGTGGAGTCAAGTTACCAGTTGATAAACGGACGACAAGTCCAGTGAATGAACAATTGGAAATCATTTTTTTACGACGTATTGGTGCACTAATGAAAATTGTGTACAGTCATTTTTATAATTGGTGGATTAAAGTTTGATTAGATTCTACGAACAGTTAACGAATTTATCGAAAATTATCTATAAATAACAAAAATATTCATTCATCGGAGATTTTATCCAATCGCACCGATGATTGGTCAATTATTAGGAATCATTATCGGTATCTCGTTTATCTCATTCATGCGATCTTACAGTTTCACGAAAATTTTGAGCAGATCCAAAAGTTTTGATTTTAATGATTTGTCTCGGCGACGAGCCGTCTTGCAATTTAGATTGCGGAAATAAATGAGAGGAAGGACGTACAGATGTTTAAGTTTCTCGTTGATTTGCCGAGACGGAGGAAGCTGTGAATAACGTTACTCAAGGTCCGTTGGCGTCTATATAAAACCGATACGTATTCCCGTGAACGGACCGTGAACGTCAGACCGAAAAGCGAAATATCTCAAACACTCTATATCTATATACGCCGGTGCTCGGTGGTTAATGTCTCTTGGTACATTTTACAGTATAGGTAAAGTCGTTTTTCGTACCTAATCCACACACGAGCGAAGGAACGAGCTAACGAATGAGTGAGTCCGCATTCGGCTGTGCAACACAACCAGCAACGGAGTACGTACGTCGCGAAGCCCGAACCGAAATACCAAAAGAGCGCGAGAGCGCGCCGGTGCGAGAAACGGCACCGGGTCATTGATTCTACCCCGGCAATGTGCCAATGTGCTTCTTCTTCTTTTCATGCTCGACTCGCGAGCTACGAAGAGCAGAAGAAGAAGAAGAAGAAGAAGAAGACGAAGATTAGCACGTTTCTCTTCTACACGCACATAATCACTCGCTCGATGTGTTCTCCAATATTATTCAATTCAGGAAATTCGACCTTGTCGAAAGACATTTTCATTTATGAGGATCTGGTTGGATTACAGCGATGCAGACTTAACTCTTCGGTCTTTCGTATAGAAAAGACGCGGGAGTACCCTTCGAAAGACGAATTCAAGAGACTTGCGATGTACGTTTCTGCTGTGAGTGCAGCCCCAGTCGTTCGCGGCACGTCGGATATAACGGATGATTATATCGACCGCTCGCGTGGGTGGAGGCTGGAGCGAAGCCAGCAAAGCCGGCTAAGCCAGAAGGCAGGCAACCAGCGAGAGGAGGCTACTATATTCTATACAGCTACGTTTAAACTCCAAGTACTTATTAAATGTTGGGTCGTACACTTATCTTCCCGACTGAAAACATCTGAAAAAACGTCAATTCCCATTTGTTGTTACGTTGGGATCTAGTAAAAATTATACATTTTTTTAATTCATCCCCTAATGCGATCCAACTGATTAGTGATTATCAGTTGATTCGAGAAACTATACGAAACGTGGGACAAGGCAGAACCCAAGTAGAACGGAGAAGAAAACTAGAAGAAGAATAAATATCGAAAACTAATGGGACTGAGAATTTGCGAAGGGATAAATTTATCGAATCACGCGAAAAGGGTGGAAGGAGAGAAAGAAAGAAGTTGAAAAAGGAACAAGTCTGCGATAGTCGAACGCTCTTGTTCTTGCTCTCGGTGTCTGGTTCGGGACGTAAAACGTTAAACTCGTCGTCGAGTCTCGGGTTGTACTCGTAGTCGTAGCCTTGGTGGTCTCCTTCGTGGTGCGAATTGCAACGATGCCGCCGTCGCCGTCGCTACTTCCGACGCTTCCATCGTCGCGGGACACTCACATTCCCAAGGGTTCGAAAACGTAGTTGTTGCAGACGTAGACCAGTGTGTCTATATATCTCCGACACTTCCAGCAAAAGCATCAGTTTCTTGGTTTTCTATTTATCGAATCTCTTCGCGCCTTCGCCTCTCGGAATTCTCGGTTCTTCCCAGGCAAAAGCACACGAGCGAAGAAATAGGCACACTCGGAATATCAGGACCACGTACGACGTTCGCCAAATTGAATTTGACGGCTGAGAGCTATTGGAAACTCCCTCAGGATCGGCGAGGAGGTAAAAATCGCTTGATGCTCGTCGTCGTCGCCCTGAACGAAAAAAATCAAGAAAGATGAGAGACAGAGAGAAAAAAAAAGAGGAAAAACAAAAACGGAAGAATAATAATAAGAGAAGAACAATCGCTGCAAAGTGTGCGCAGTGTCCATTCGCACGATAATCACCATATAGATAAAGACCCGGATCGTTGGGTGGGGGAGGGGAAAAGGAGGGAGTGGATTCTATAGAAAAGACGAGAAAGAATAGTAATGCGAATAGGAAGAGGGGAAAGAGGATGAAGCTGCTGTGAACGTTCGAAGTCATTAGGTCGATTGTCGAGTCGAGCGACGAAACCCTCGGGGCTCGACCGATGCCAATAGCGCGATATTTATTATTGGCGAGAAAGAGAGCGCGCGAACAATCGCTCGGGAAAAAAATGCACGGAATAGAGGCCATTGTGCTTGCGAATAGAGAGGATGCTGCATGCAATGCATTGCTCTCGCGATGCTGCTGTGGTCTAGAAAGTCAAGTGACGGCGGATGAGGAGGAGAAGGAGAGGGAATGAAGAAGACGAGATACGCGAAGACGAGAAGGAGAGGGAGCGAGAACGAGAGATTAGAATTATTGCAGCAACGGAACCACGGGGAGATAATGCAACCACTTGGTTTATAACGTTATAGTAGCCGCGAGAGAATTCTCAAGTGTACTTATCCCACCCTCGACTCCTCTCCTTTCCATCTCGCTCTCTCAAAACTTGATACTGGCTACTAAATACACTTGAACTGGCTTTCGAAACTGCTCGCCAGTTAATTACACTTTGAGTATTCACAATTTTTACAGTTTTCTACCATACCGACTATTTTTATTTCAACATTTCTTTTTAGATCCACACCCTTTTCTTTGGATTAAAACAAAGGAGCGTTAATTACTCGTGAATTTAATGCGCCCACATAGGGAAAGTGGAAGATAGAGGGGAAGAGCAAGGGAGCTTTGTGGTACTCGCAGCTGTATTCGAGAGAAGAATGAAGAGAGCAGAAGGAATGAAAAAAAATCAACAGTACAGTCGAGTCTGTTACTATATGTACTGGCATCTTTCTTTCTCTCTTTTTTTTCATTTAGTCTCGAGACTGAATCGGTATAATTCTGGTAGAAAAGCCTTGTTGTAGAGAGATTCAGCAGTACTCCATGGGGGAATCTATTGAAAATCTCTAGCAAAAGAAGACGAGAAAGAAGAGAAAAAGTAAAATACATGGCAGATCGTTCTTGCTGTTCCAGAATTCCCAGAACATATCTATCAAATTATCTCTTTATGCTATATATATGCGAGCTTTGCGCCAAAGATGTATCCACTCGTTTCCATCTTTCTAGGAGAAAAAGTTTCCGGGCCGGAGTTCACAGAGTTAGCAGCAGGAAGACAGATTCCTTCGCGTAGAATTTTGCCAAAATTCGTTGAACAAAAGGGACAACGAATTCCAGGCATTCAGAGATATCTGAGAATTGCACTGCATCGAGTTGACTCGCATTCGTCTCTGCGGTTCATCCGAGCGTTGCGAACGTAGTAACTGTTATTTATGCGTGGGATGAGACCAAGACGAAAATTCGTGAGGAACCGGGAAGCGCGAAAGAGCGACAGAGAGAAGAAGAAAATTTGGCGAATTCGCTTGGCTCGCGAACGAGATACGAATTTCAATCGGAATCAGTGCACAGCGAGTGTTGATGAATTCGTGGGAAATGTGTAGATTCTAGATAGGGAGTAAAAACCACAAGTTTAATTCACACCGACTACGTCATAGCCGAAACTATTTTCGCGATGATTTCATCCGGGAACAGTGGGGCAACCACTGGCTACGAAACGAGGGGAGAAAGGAGACGACGAGGAGAACACGAAGAACAGGACTACAGGAATTTGGGGAGAGAAGAATTTATGCGAACTTGGCGAGGCTAACGAGGGCTGACGCTCTCTACGGCCAACACTCGAGAGCCGAAGAAATCGGCTCTCCCACAGTGAGGTGAGGCCGCATGAAAATAAGAGTGCAAAGGAGATGAGGCGAGGGAAGAAGGAAGATGGAAACGAGAGGAAGAGAACCGAGGGGCGCGAATAACTATAGATATACCGCCGATGTTTCTGATCCCATGGGCGGTGGAAGGAACGAGAGAGAAGAGAAAGATAAATTAAAGGGAAGAAGACAAGTAGAAGAAGGAGAGGACGAGGAGGAAGAGGAAGATGGGGATAGAGAGGAGCGGCACGAAAAGGCGCCGTGTGCGAGCAAGAGGTAAGAGACGACGGGAAAGGACCGAGACTCGATCGTTGGCTCGTTTCTGGTCATGTTGCAGCAGCAGCAGGAGCAGTGAGGCTGCAAAGAATAATAATGAGAGGGAGGGGGAGGGGGAGGGGAGGGGTAGAAATACCGAGTGCGAGTCAAAAGTATTAGGTTTGGAAATATGTATACTATATAGTATCGCATATACAGGAAACTATTCTGTTGTAAGAACCGAGAGAGCATATATACATATATGTATATGTAGTTGAAGGAATGAGTCGAAGCCGCGTGCGACCAAGAGCTACGACTCGCCCGTTCGGTTACGAATAATAATGAGTATCGAGGAACTCGAGTGAAGAATGAAGAAAACGCAAAGAACGAGAGATACAAAGAGCCCCGAGAGGCAAAGGTTTTCGCTGATGCGAGACCATCAACGAGTTCTCTTCTCTCGATGGATTCACACACCCACAACGATCAACGTGGCAAATCCAGAGAGAGTGAGACAGAATGCACGAGGGTTATATCATTTATCTATACTATATATCTAGTATATACATATAATGTAGCAAGTATAAAAGGATCGCTCGTCCTAACGATCCTGCGAGAGTAACCCATGGTCTCGGTCGGCAGGAGCCTCCGGGCGAACTCTTGGCGCATCGGAAGAGGCCAAAGGCCACGCGGAATGCAGACACGTAACGCACGCAGAATGTTGCGCAGAGAGAGAGAGAGAGAAAGAGAGAATGAGAAAGAGGAAGAAGGGAACGAGGGACGAAACGAGAGGTAAAAAAATCCCTGAACGGATAGCAGGTCCACTCGTTCTCACTCTCTTCCTTCTCTTCTTCGCCCAGCATCCCTTCTGGACCTCTTTCGATGTCTTCTCTCTCTCTGTCTGTCTTATTCTTCTTCGCGCAAAGCTGCGTTCCGCTGATGCACCGCTGATGCAGTTTGTGTCGCGGAGGGGGGTAGATACCGCTTTAGGCCCGGGGGACCCGGAGCTCGCAGACGCCCAGGAATTATTAGTCGAATCGGGACTCTGGATCGTGGGACCCCGAAGACCCCCTAGCGAGGCGCAACCCCCACCCTCCGCGACAGGCAAGAACGAGCGCTGCCCTTTTCTCATTCTCATCATCGTCGTCAGGGAAACATGAAAAAAAAAGAAAAAATTAAAAGAACAAAAAAAGGAAACGTATGTAAGCGCGAAAAATGTTGAAACTTTTTCGATCATTCCTCGATTACATCGGTTACCAGGAGAGTAACTTTTGCTCCGATGATTTTGGAGCGGGGGGAGGTAAAAATGCCACTGTTGAAGCCGCTTTTCGAACAGGTTTCGGGGACACGAGTCGAGAGGCGCCCGCGAACCGAAACAAGAAGAAAAATAAAAGGTTGAGAGAAAAAAAAGGAGCGCTGGACCAAGGAACGAGAGTCTTTTCGATGGTGTACGCGCCTCTCTTTGTCCGCAGCGCAAATTCGACCGAACGAACACCGATTCCCATTCGATTCCGAGTGTCGAAAACGAGTCGAGTCATGAGAGAGTAGCGAGCTTTTTATAGGTATTGGTATAAGAGCTCTATATATATATACAGAGGCACAAACTAGCTCCAAGGGTCCATCGATCTTTCCTGCAGCTCTTTCGTCCTCTTTCTCTCGTTCTGTTTCTCTTATATGTTCGCCTCGGCAACGTGTCGCCCGGGGTCCTTCGCTTTCGCACGCCGACCGAACCGTGTGAAACTTTTAATTAAGAGGCCCACGCGGCTCTCGTGAGCTTCTCTCAACCCAACCGGACTCTGCTCTTCTCCGAACGAGCATCGCCACCAACAGAAGTAGCTTCGCCAACACAGAAAACTCGGCAAATAAAATTAGTCGATATACGAACGACGAGGTTCGAGCTTCACCGCGAGACAAAACTGATGGAGAGATTTTGCACGGAGAATTCCATTTCACTAAATCCAATTGTACGCTCTCTCGCTTAATTCAAATTGATTCCATATGAAGACTGTACATACGTATACGCATTACAATCGTCTTGCTGGAACCTATTTCTAACTCGCTTAACATTTCCTCGTTTCATTCGTGTAAACGCATTCGTCGAATCTCTCTCTCGTTTACATTCGTGACGGTTTTAATTCTCGGGAATTAAAAATTGCGTTACCACGCGAATGCGATGCAGTCGAGTTCGAGAACGCGTAGGACACGTCGCGTGCTGGTAGATTTAACGAAGTTCTTAGTATAATTCCCTCGTGGAATGTTGAGAGCGAATTAAGTAACTAAAAGATAAAAAAATCATTTTTAAATCGTTTCAATTCAAAAACGCAAACGCCATCCGGTTGCACGTTGAATCATCGGTAATAGATAAAGTAAAAATTTCAAAAAAAAGCAATAAAAAAAGAAGATGCACTCACCTTCTCCTCCAGCGCTGGACCGTTCTCCATCGCGTGCATAATGGCGTCGGAGATGCGGGTGTCGAGCTGTCTGACCGCTCTCTCAGCGTTGAGACCAAGAGGATCGGTTCTACCGTCCACAGCAACTACGAGCCGTTCGACGGTCTCGACATACCCGGACCAGGCGAGATCCAATTCCGAAGCGGGCTCCGTCAAGCACCCTCTGCAAAAAAGTCAAAGAAAAAGGGTTTCGAATGAGGTGGCTCGACGCGAGAGTAAAAGTAACGAAAAAAAAACTGAATTAGTTAACGAAGAACGTATCAAGAGGCGTTTAAAAAAAAAAAAAAGCAAACTAAACA
>JABMBT010045102.1:0-20747 GCA_018906895.1 Odontocolon sp. PSUC_FEM 10030002
AAAAAAAAAAAAAAAGAATCGATTGATTATTCCACGCAAGTCGAAAAATGGCACGGAACACGGGGTGAATCGATAAGGAGGGAAGATTGAATGTGTGACGTGGGAACGGTAGTTTTCGAAGGATGGCTCTTCCGAGTCTCTTGTCGTTTCGGTCTTCGTTGCCGTATGTGCATTTAAATGCAAAGAAAAAAAAACGCAAACAGGCTTCTACTACAGCACAATCGAGCTGGCATTCTATCCGACGAGGTCGGCTTGGGATTGAGAACACGCCTCGATAAATGTGAGTGTTCCCCATTGGCCGACTAAATGCCGAGGAGCTCAGCGGGTTGAGCTCACTTCCCGGATTTGAATCTCAAGGGCGAGGTCACATATCTATATATGTATAAGGATGTTTATATGTATATATAGTGCCTTGTATTACAGCAGGGAATCGAAAGAATAAGTAGGAAGGAAAGTGGGGATGACAAGGATGGCTTGTTGCTGAGTGAAAGAGAAATTGTAGGAAAGGGGTAGATCGCAAACTGCTATATGAAGAATCGGTAGGATTTCTGATGGAAAGAATGGAAGGGCTAAGAGGGAAGGGGAGGATAAAGCGAAGGGGTGTGCCATGCACGAAGCGCAGGGTGAACGAGACCCGAGACGACGAAGCTTGATGACAGGAGAGGAATGGAAGTAATAGCGGCTAATGTGCTCCGTTCTCTGCAATTTGGACGTCATCGTGGCAAATCGTTCGCCTTCGCCATCGTCGCTGTACTTCGAAGCCTTCGATCGAGTGAGCAGACGAGAGCAGTTGGTACTCTCGATTGGAAAGATGGCAAAATTTCATCGGGCTGTAACGACTTCATCGCTGCTGAAAGAGAATAAATGACGGGGAAAGAAACGGGTATGAAGCGAAACGATGAAATTTAATCACGAATCAGCACGTATCGAGGAAACGTTTTGTGCAAAGTATAACAAAGACTGATGAATTTTCTAAAAATTATGAAAACTTTATTTTTTACAATTGTGACAATTCAGCTGAAATGCGGGATAAGAAAGAATGAAGAAACACTCGAGAATGATAAATATGTAAATAAAGTGCAGTTAAGACTGTGGAGTAAGGAACAAGAATCGAAGTTTTCTTAATCCTAATAGGAATTCAGACTCTGATGAACCTACATTCTTGCTGGAATTATTACCTCGACTTTACAGTCCCTTTAATTTGATTTACTCTCTAAAGTTGCTTCAACATCTCTTAAATAGTGCATCTAAGGTATAAATACTTTAGAGCTACTTCACATTCTCTCGAAAGTAATACTTCAGGTATGAATTGAAACCGAAGAGGGTAAAAAGATAAAACAAGCATCACTGTCTCCGAAAATGGCGGACTTTATAGCCATCTGTAGTAAACGACGATTTTCTAGGTTCTGAGTTTTGGGTTCAAGTTTCAAACAGGGTCTGTAGGGTTAATAGAGGTTCACAGAGTGTCCGTTGGAATATCCAGAACTGTCATGTTTTTCTGATGCAAAGTAAATGGAGAACATTCGAAGGATCTCAATTTTGACTTGAAAAGATCCACATCATTGCCAGCTACTTGTCCTCTTTCTTCCCCTTCTTCTTTACAGCTCGTTCTCTATTTTACATTTCCCATCAAGTCTCTCTCTTCTTTGCTTCGCTCATTCTCGATGTCTTTTTCTATTCTGGAGGCCTGATAGGAGGAGCTCTGTGGCCGGATCCCACCAACTCACGATTCTCATTCGCTCTCTCACTCTATCATGCTCTATCAATTTATTTTTCTCTCTTCGGAGCGGTGGACCGCGTAACGAGCAACGTAAATCAATCGGGGCTGGCATTGCGGCTTCTCTCGTTCTCCAAGCCTCCTTTCCTCGTTCAACAACGAAGGTTCTACTGTGCTGAGGTTTGCCAGCAGGCTATCTCATCGTATTCGCAGTCTCCAGCAAGCTCGTCGTCCCAGCAGAAATAATCTTCCATCTCTCTTCGTATCCCTTCTTATACACGAACCAAAGAGGCAGTCGTATACCATACACGAAGGCTCTCTCAACTTACACATCCTTAAGTTCGCGTGGGAGAATGCATGTACAGAATGAATGTGTATGCCGTAGAACAGAAACTGGAGGAAGGAGTTTATATGTGAATATGTGTTTATGTGTGCACATGCTTCGCGGGACACCAGTTCTCGTCGTCGTTTCGACTCTGGACGAGCTTGAGTGTTTCACTGCATCCTCGACTACTGAGTCCAGTTCGCGATCCCTCCTTCTACTTCGGAACAGGCCGACGTCATCTCTTTTTTTCCATCATCTTTCGGTCTCCTTTCTGCAATTTTTTCCACTCATTCTCTTTTACTCTTTTTCCTCCTCCGCTTCTTCACCAGTCATCCTCTTTTGCTGGTTCCAAGACATGTTCGCAACTTGCCTTGTCCGGCCACCATTCACGAATTTGAGCCTCTTTCAGCCGGATATACCTTCTCGCATACACATCTACACCACACTGTACTTCCACTAATGCCGTGAGCCTCTTACTACTCTCACCGAATTGTTCTTTCTTTTTTTGGAAAAAAAAACAGCTGGTTGGATCTACCCGCTGTTGCAAAGGGGATCGAATTTGGCGGAGCATTCACGTTTGTCATTCTGCACCCTCTTAATTATTTTATTTTTTCTTATTTTTTCCCCTCTACATTTCCTACCGCATTCTCATCTTCTTAGTTGGTCGCGTTCTCGTTTTAGAGAAGATCCAGGGTATTGGAATCAGATTGATGAGGGTATAGCGGACGCGGCGAACCAAGCGAGAAAGGGGTGCATTTGTACGCATACACATGACGAATCGGAGGTATGTGTGGATTGTAACTGGGGGAATGGGATGAGAATGTGAGTCTAAGGGAAGAAGAAGAAGAGGAAAGGAAAAAAGAGTGAAACAAAATTGGGAATGTATACGGAAGTGGAACAGAGAGATGCTTTCCTAATTTCGTATTCCTGGCGTGTAAAGGATCGAAAAAGTGTGTGAGCTTCAGAGTGGTAGAAAAGAATGAAACGCGTATAGTGGCGGGTAGAGAAGTACGATTGGAGGAAATACGAAGGAAGAAGAGCAAAATAAGTAGAAGAAGACGAAGAAGGAGATGGCACCCTGGCATCAGTGATGGCGAATACAGAAGCAGAAGCAATGTTTCCCTCACGAGGGTTCGAAAAGGTGGAGTTATACTACAAGAGAATAGATGAAAAAGCAGGAGAAGAAGAAGAAGAATAAGGAGACCAAGGGTGAGACGCACGAACGGACCCACGCAATCGCGATTTAATCGTATAACTTCCGGTACGCCACTCACGAATCGATTCGATCGCGCGCATCTTCCCGAGACTACTGGCAGACGAAAATGCGAGAACGCCTCGTGACTTCGAAAATCATATTTATGGATGAGATCGAGTCGTGCTGAGAACGAGGAAACATGGAAAAAATATTGGACAGTCCTCGAGGAAAGGGAAAAATGGGAAGTTGAGGTATCAATTAATAACAATGATAAGACAAGGTAAATAAAAATAAATAAAAGTTGAATTAAATCGAGGGAATTTATAAAAGTAGTTAACGAGCGTGTTCGATAGACCGGCAGTGCGGTCCCCACGCACTGCCGGTTTGTGGCGTGGCTCGTCACAGTATGGCGAGTCCGTTTTTACGAGCCGAATAAAATAGTAAATAAAATTAAGTTACCCTCTTTTCTTTCGAGAAAGGCGCGGTCGATGGTGTTGGTTGGATTAAGGGGTGAGAGAGGGTGAAATTTCATCGGGAACTCAGAATCGACGCACGCGAGACTCATTCTCTTTCCTGGCTTCCTTCCTGCTTTACCTCCACTTTCCCCGGTCTGTTCTGGCAGACAGGCAAACCTCCGAGGTTCCAGGGCTGGCGCTCTCGATCACTGTCTCAAGACCGCCTCTTGTCACGAGAACTCGAAGTAAGATCGCGACCGAGCAAGCTCCGAGTTCGCGCACCCGGCAGTTTAGGGAGAGGCAAAATTGATAAAACGCCGTTGGGGAATGGGATAACGAGGGGTGGGTTAGATGGGTTGCGCACGTTTACTTGAAATATCCACGCAAATACATATAGCGGAGTGTACGATCATGTTCTCTGTAACTAATACGTAGTAAGGTAGACATACCTCACCCCGGTCATGATAAGATGGGACACGATGACTAGGACACGGCGAGGAAGAGAAACGAAAGAGGAAGTTGCTGCATCGTGTTTGCCCTAGAGGCCCCCGCGTTCCGCATCGTAAATTACTTAATGAGTGTATTTATCATAGCAGATCGTAATCCATGGAGTATAATAAAATGCCCTGGGTGTCCAATTAATTTCATTGAAATTGGTGTGACACGTGGTGATGGGGAGTCGCTCGGTACGAGAATATAGTATATGTACGTACGACAATATAATACAGTCAACTTTGTAACAGTGCACGTGACCCAGAATACTATATATTCTTATCTCTCCTTATATGCCGTATCTTTATTAGACATCCCGGAGTCGCCCAAGGTCTACACTCTCACCCCATCCTTTTGTCTATAGTAGCTGTGTTTCCCCAACTGCTATTTTCACCTCGCCCTTCTATCTCGCTTTTCTACGTTACGTCCTTGCTGGCGACCCCCAACCTACCATCAACCCTCGCGCTTTATTCGTGCTGTAACTCCATGTGCCGTAGCTCTTGAGAATTTAAGAGACTTCCCGCACAAATGAACGTCGAGCGGCATTGCTAACGCAGGATACTATCAAGCGGACTGGAGCGGCTATGGTCGACGAATGAAAAGGAGGAAAACATTAACTACGTAACATCAGACGTGCACGTTACACAAAACGGATATCTCAAGTGTTGCCAGCGTAGGGGTTGTACGGTGTTTGCGGTTATCGGCTACCCTTTCTCTCTTCACGTACGCGCGGGGGCTTCATGAGCATAAACGGAGAGACGAGGAGGAAGGAAGGAAGTTGATTTATCGCTGACAGTACATATACTAAGGATATATGTGTATAGTGTACAGCAGAGTGTAGTAAACTGCGAGCAAGATTCTCTCGTAACGAGAGGCCTCGCTAGTGTTAATTCGTTCCCTCGTTAAAGACCAACCGCATGATCAATAATCCAGTATCATGTTCTATATAGAACGCGATAAAAAATATTGTATTACACTTTGGTGATATACTTAAGTCGTTTAAAGTCTGTCAAATTATCGTGCACAGAAACTTTGATTGGTTAACTATTAATTCGAACTATTAATTCGAACTTCATTTGGATTTTCAAAACTTTTGAAACAGATGTGCTGGAAGGCGATTCTTCCTCGAAGACGCAACGATGCCAGGGAGAAGCATAGAGCCACCCACATAGACAAAGCACAACACACTCGATTTATCATTTTAAGACTGGCGCCCCTGGGCTTTTATACCTACTAACATGGGAAATATAATAGAACGTTCGATTGTTCTCGTTCTGGAGAATGACGACGAGAGCAAGAACGAGCGAAGCGAGTCTATGCATAGTCGTCGGTTTGCAGCTCAAACCCCTTCTTCAGTTTGATATACAACACGTGCATTAATTCATCGTCATTTCATCTTTATCGCTAAGGAGTTGGTGAATGAGAAACGAAGAGATAGATATAGATAACACTGTAGTGAGGAAGGCAATTTCGCTTTTACTGAGGAACTATATAGAAATTATTCCACGCAAAGGTATTCCCTACAGAATTTCACGAAAGATGTGGAGTAAGTAGAAAGGAAAAGTATTTGTATGTTCAAATGAAACGTCAGAGAAAGGAAAAGTGAATAAATGTTACTGTCCGCGAATCATGTTAATGTTCGTAAACATAAAACTATAGACAAATTCACTCCTAAAAAGTTTATGACGATGTAACGGTGATTTTTAATATAGATTCCTTAAGATTTTTTGAAAAACAATACGTTATTCGCAATCTGTAAAAAAAATCAGATCAAAAACACTCTAAGCCCTTCGTCAATGACGAAAAAAAAAATATCTTGGCGATGTAACGCTCAAAATTCTTCACAAGTAGATGTATTTTTATTCTTCCCAGGACTCTGACCACTGGGGATGGGTTAAATTTTTTTTTCTTGACGATACCAAAGTGTTTAGAGTATTTTTTTTTGGAAATTTTGTGCTGATTACGAATATCAGAGTTTGGATCTTTCATATAGGTAGATATCTCAGTCAAATTATTATTTTTTTGTTTGCTTTAGCGACAGTAAGGTATAAAAATATTTGATACAACTTTGTATATAGAAGATGTTCTTCCAAGATATTGCATACCTTTACGTCGGATCTAAGCGAAAGGCGGAAATGGAGATTTTCGTACTTTTACGATCATCCCTATTTTCACGTTAGAAGAGCGGAGGAATTGTACGGATATACATATATATGCTTTGACAACTCGTCCAGAGGGTCAATAAGGGTGCGGACAGGCGAAGCGAGTTGAACGGGGATCGAGGGGAAGACAGGGAAAAGTTCCAGCTCTCGCAGGGAGAACGTGGGCAAGCGATAAAACGAGACTAGCGATGTTAAAGGGTTCCCGAGGCAAAGGCTAGCTGACTTATAGCTGTGTGGACGGTGAATAATGCAAGAGATTATCCCCTCGCTTCACATCAGTATTCGCAGAAACGAAACTCCTTTTCTGATAGCGATACGGAAATGCGTAGGTAGGTGAGTAAACTTTGATTCCCATTATCGGGCGGTTCCAAGCCTCGTACTGACCATTTCACCCAAATAATCCAAGAAAACATTATCTTTCGTCACATCTTCTTTTTTTTTTTGCATTGTGAGTAGCCTGATAATGAATCTTTCCGAATTCTTCGAGTTACAAAAGTCTCCAGACAAATGCTTCAGAAATTTCACGAAACTGCCAGATTAAGCGATGAAGAAATGCCTAGATCTCTTTTCCACCGTGGAAAATGAATTATTAAATGTTTTGTAAGAATCGGAATAAAGTTCTTGACGTTGAACGTCCTCTGACATCTTCACGAGACTCTCGTAAACCGTTTTCGATCTCAGCCAAAAAATGTATATAAATCTCAGTTGTGAAGAACTTGGTAGAAATATAACTGTGACGGTAAAATCGAGTTCGACTGAGAGTCGAAGATGAAAAAGTCTTGGTGAACGAAGTATTAGTCTGTGTGTTGAGTTTGGAGGACACAGAGAAGCGTCAAGAGCGGTTCGCCACGATAAGAGTTCGTGAAAATCGTTCTGGTGAGACTGGTCTGAGGACAGAAGACGAGAAGAAAGTGGACGACGGAAGGTGCAAACGAGCGAGAGAAAGCGAGAAAAAGCTTCGCTCAAAATTGTCCTCCATTCACGGCCAACAACGCCGGGATTCTGTGCGCGAAGTGATCGGATTTTCCGATAAGCAAGAGAATAACGCCAAGTGGCTTTTCCGCTAAAACGGTTATTTTCGCGTAAAACACGGCACCCCGAGGGTGGGCCGCAGGAAGAAAATTCTAAGACGCCGTCGGGCATGCAAGGAGAGGACATTTTATCCAACGGGTGCGATTGGAACAGCTTGAGCCTCGTTCTTACCTCCCTGTCGTTCCGGCTAAAAAAAATAGGGAAGAAAATAACGTCATCGAAAGTAAAGAGCCAGATTGACTATTATGAAAATATAGAGATGCAGCTAAAGCAAAAGAAATAACGAGATGAGGAGGGAGGCAAGAGAATGGATCAACGAATCGCACGAAGAGGACAAAGAGAAGAGTGTTGTGTGAACAAATCTCGTACGCTAACAAGCTCTGCTTTGCCTAACATCTGTAGCATGGTCGTTTAGTCGAGGTACTGTAACCCAAAACCTCTACACGTATGTACTTATACGAACGCTATAGTACAATCAGATGCATTGAGGGATGAAGCACTGCATCGGAAAGTCACACACAGTGGGTACAAGCGCGGAGGCCTGTGCACGGAATACCCGCACTGTCAACCGCATGATTACGCTTTTCGTAGTTGAGAAGTTATACGACAGGATAGACAGAGAGAGGCGATAGGGAAACAGAGTGGAAGGGAGTTAAAGGGACAGAGAACGAAGCAACGGAAGAGGATAAAGTGAGGAAGGGAGTGAGTGAGAGGTAGAAAAGTGACAAGGCCAAAGTGCCCTGGGCTGTGAGCATTACCGCAATTAGACCGATGAAGTCAGCTAGCGCGAGTACGGGGACACACGGGCAAACACCCTGCATATTTAACCCACTTTTCCCCGTCACTCGCGGTATGCCTGAGCTTCGGTATCAACCTTCTGGTCCACTCGGTCGTTCCCTTCCCCATTTATACCTTCGCTCTATACATGAGTGTAGTATAAACCCATGCATATATAGGTACGTGTGTCCCGGGTGGGCGGCATAGCCACGAATTCAAAAGAGGTCGCAGTGCTCGTAGTCCTGACTCGACTCTGCGCACCAGAAGCACGCGGAAAATGAGTAGTGAAAAGCGCGTGCCCTCCTCCGTCACCTCCTCACCGTTATCATCCAACGACCCTTTCCCTCATGCTAGTCGTTGGTTCGTCCACCCTCCGTATCCCGGGCAAACCCTCGCAGCTTTGTCCCCTTTTTCGTCTCGACATTCCCGATATTCATCGCGAGCTCGGGTGCGCGTTCATGAAATCAACGCGAGTCCCCCCAAAAGAGTATCTCGGCAAGCTCACAAGCTCTGGAAACGAGATTCCCGCGCTTCGGTACACATACCTTCCCGCTTTCTGTCTAGCCTGTTACAATACTGTATATAAAAACGAGATCTTCGTTCCCTGAAAGAGTGCGAAGAAATAAAAACGTAAAAGCTCACAACCACCACTGCTATTTACTACTCTGATGCCGCTTCCGCTTCCACTTTTGCTGAATGAGAAAATCCAAAGAACAAAGAAAATGTATGAGATATTAAGAATTAATTTTCTTCAGGACTACTTTCATTTTGGATGGTAAGCTTTCCGTGATATTTATTTATTCGTTTCTCCTCATCTTGTTCCATCAGCGCATAGGAAGTTATTGCCTTACATGGTATACTTTCAGTTTGATTCGTTGACATCGCGGTTGCTTCAACTATAGCTGCTGTTGCTTTTCACCGAATTTCTGACTGTCGCAATCGTTTAGGCCTGACTAAATTTCGTACGAGATAGAGGTATAGGTGAAAAGCGCCTACGGAAAGCATCAGGCTACGTTGAAGAAGCTTTTCCCCATTGAAACTCCCTGTTCCGGTTTTGCCTCTCTCTCTCTCTCTCTCTGCATGTTTGTGTCAGGTAGAATACCCGTCGCGAACAGAGAGCCGAGGGCTGTACCGCTGCTTCGATTTTCGCGGAGCTAACGCTAAAGTGACGGAGAGAGATAGATTGAACGGAAAGCCGCGGGGTGGAATCGGGTAGGGAATGAAGAAGATCGACGAAAGGGAGTGAGGTGAGACTGGTGAAAGTAGAGATTGGTGACGAGTGTCAGACCCAGATCGGGACTGCGTTTTATCGTCGTGTTCTCCTACTCGGTTGCGTTCGGCTTACTTCCCCAACAACAATGTTCTATATCTGTTCCCACCGGAATCACTTCTATATCTAAGTCTGCAAAACTACGAGAGAAGATGTAGTTCGACGTTTGCATCCCCCGTCACTACCTTGCTTTCGACCTTGCGAACACCTGAACATTGTATGCAACGACGACAAATTACTTAACGTCCCGCGAAACCCTGCAGCGTTTAGTACATCATAATATCAAAGTTTGAGAGGTCCCAAGATGCGAGACATCGTTCGATAAGATTGTGTTGGTAGTTTGGTCTGATTGCTACTGATTGCAAGTGGCACAATCCAACAGCAACAGGGGAAACAACAGAAACAGAAGCAGATATCGGAATCGAAATAGAAACAGCCGGAGAGTACTCGACTACTGTCCTGTTTAGCTTTCGGTCTTGTTTCTTGTTTCTGCTTCACTCGGTACCCCTTCGAGTTCAAGAGGTATGCTCAGCCCTTTCTCCCGGTATAACTCTACATCCCTTTTGGTAATCCCAGTTTATAGGTTCCCGTATGACAATGCGGAAGAAGCGGACTTGAGAAGGCCTTCGTACCCCTTCATCTTCTACCCTGTGGTCCTCGATGCCAAGCATCAGCCCACCTTGTCTCTATCCCTTTCTGTCAATTCTCTTTATCCTCCTTCCCACCCCAACCGCATAGTATCCCTCTCTCGATACAAGCAAATACACGTACAAGAAGATATATTGTACTGTGTTATATATTGTACTCCGCCCTCCCAAAGCGAGACCCAGGGCGCTCGTAAAGCATAAGTACTGTGGCGTTACAATTTGCCATTGTTCGTCGGTATAATAAATGTAATTTGGACAAATAGTGGAACGATAGGGCAACCATACCAACACTAGTGGTTGTTCTACCTGGAGCAGAATATGTCGTCCAACATATGGAGCGCACTATATAGAAGACAATATAGCGGTCGAAATGGAACAGCGAGGGAATGAGAAACACGGTGACGGAAAGCAAGAGTGAGAGAGATAGCAGAGTGTACAATGTAGTAGTGGAATATACGGAATAGACAGTATCGTAGACGTGTGCATACTTACACGGTGGATACATGTATAATCAACATCGGTTCCTCTCCCAGTTTGCCCAGTTTATTTGCGGAGGGTGGGATTCAAGAAGAGGGTTGCGTTGCTAGCTTTGCGCAAGTAGTATGAAGGAGGCGCGTGGGGGGTTCCTAGAAGCAAGCAAGCTGAGAGCGACAGTACTGGCAGTACATAATGTGTAACAGTGTGGGTGACAGGGTTTCGCGTATGGATGGAAGAGGACGTGCTGGAACAATACC
This sequence comes from Odontocolon sp. PSUC_FEM 10030002, assembly GCA_018906895.1. NCBI lineage: Eukaryota > Metazoa > Arthropoda > Insecta > Hymenoptera > Ichneumonidae > Odontocolon > Odontocolon sp. PSUC_FEM 10030002. Next base: position 10,807 of record JABMBT010045102.1, read on the forward strand.
TTATCGAGCCACATTGTATGCGACACCAGCTCGGTGAGGCTTTTCGTGGGTACAGTCCCCCAAATCGAAATTTAGAACGGCCACATAACCTCTATTTAGTTGAAATGGTGGTTACGGCATCCCGATTCTGGATACTTAATGTAGGGTACGAACCACCACCAGTTTATTTTGGACGTTGCGTTTTCTTTTTTTTTGGAAACGCGTTGCAATAAAGAGGGAATTGAAAAGTCTGTGCGAGAGAGGGAAGTAGCTGAGGAAAAATTTAAGTGGGTAAACGTAACAAAAGCACACCGAATGGTCGCATTGTCCAAGAATAACTTTGGGTCTGAAAGAAGAGATGGAATATTGAGAGAGCAATATTCAAGAGAGATAGGCAAGCAGAAATATAGGCAGAGATGCTGCGGTCCTCCGATCAAATTGAATCTACCGAGAGTCGGCGGAGTATCGAGGAGGATAGGACAACAGATAGTAGAGAAACAGAGCTGGATAGATATCAGCTATGAACCGAGAGTATGGGAAACCGCGACTATGCGAATTCGGGGGAACTGCAGGTAGGATTGGCCATCGAGCTGCTGTGCGATACTATGACAGTACTACTGTGTCTGTGCACTATTCCGTTGACATCGGTGGCACGATGGTCACCACCAATCCCTTTGGTGTCCCTTCATGCCATAGTACTCGGGCGTTGCTGTTCCCGAGTGAAACCATGATGCATTACTGTAGATAGTATTCTACGTTGTTCTCTCTCTCCTCTTCATTTCCCGCGGGTCAACACATCCATTTCACACGGTGCATGATCTCACCATACTAGGAGAGTTGTTGAATTGTGACGTGTTGCTCACCAATATTGTATAATTACTATTGTTAATACTGATGCAGAGTATATCAATTTCATAGGATATGAGCATTGCACAGTTAGCGCACATTTTAGTCGTAAACACTGTATGTATCCTCCATCGTGTGAAGTTGTCATGAAGCAGAAATGGCCAAAAGGAAGACGGTCTGACGATTCTATTACCTACATCTACCTACACCCAAGTCAATGTAAATTGTAAGAATTGATATATTTAGACGGAAATCATGCCTTGGTGGTTGGTTCGTACTTGACGTTCATGAGTACAGCGAAGAATACCATTTGCCAATGGTATTAAATTCTTAATAGCACGAGAAATGTCACGTGGTAAATTGTTCTCTTCGATTCTATGGAGAATGCAGACTTATCGCAATAGGACATATTTGATACTGTCTAAAGGTGTGATTGATCGGCTTATCATATCAATGACGAGCCGCTGGGTTCATCGTTCGCTTCTGCCGTTCTCGACGAGCCACTCGACAGCTTCAACGAGAGCTCTATTGATAAGCCAACTGAAACTGTCTCGTACCCTCCAGCTTCAAGTCGATCAATCTCGCCAGATACAACGATATATGGCTCTTCGTATTTATATAAAAATAACAAGGATTGAACGATGTATCGAGGGTTTATATAGAAAACGAATTGACTAGATGCAGGTATAGTATAGTCTGACGGATATTATACAGCCCTTCGTATCTAAGCTCCTCCTCTTTTCAATAAGATATACTGCTTCCATTCGAGCGGAAAAGAGAAAAACATTAAGAGAGATGACTTGCTCCTCTTTTGCCACAACCACGGTCATCTTTAAACCATACGAGATCTACGCATCCAGCTGATGATCTATCCTTTCTTTATCTATCTCAACCCACAGCATCCCACAATGATGCAACGATGCAGTTTGTCTCACGTTACCTTTTACATGTACCGCAAGTCTCGTGGGTGATACGACACGCGATATCACAGCGTTCCTATCCAACTCATATACCCACACACGCGTAGTCTATATAATGATATACCTACATATTGCCTGTGAACAACAGTAGAATAATGACTTCCTTTGTACAATATATTAGTTCAAACATAACAATGGTTTTGAAGCGAAGATATAGTCAAAGGCAAATACTTTGACGAAGTTATGAAAATTTTTTAACGTATGTATCTCATTATCTAGATTTATTAGCTAGAAAACAAAACGGAAAGAGCTCGTCCCAAGAAATCATGTAGGTCTTCTAGACTCGAGGGTTTTGGGTGCACAGGAGGAACGGGTCGAGTGGTCGTGCGCAGAGCACGACGGTCACGACGACGGGTCCCTCTTACTCAAAGTGCTAATGAGTGTCGCCTCGTAAGCCAATTAATACCACCAGGGTGGGTTGTGGACTGGGAGGCGAGAGGACGACCAGGATCAGACCGAGAGGAGGTACCTAGCAAGCGCTAGGTGGTTCACTCGTGTGCATGGCTCTCTCTACTGGTAGCATCAGCAAGGCCAACGATGTAGAGAAGGATGAGGACGCGATGCCTCGTCGCCGCCAAGCCGAGCGGGGACCCCGGAGGCTACATGACCGGAATACCCCGTAGATTTGGTATGCTGGCCACGCCTGACCGCCGCACACCACCACTTCCTCCCAACCCCCAACCACTCTCTCAGCCTCGCTAGCAGCGGTCGCACTGGAGCCGTTCTCACCGCACCACACCTTCGCAGGTTCTCTGCTGCTACCCTGCCAGTATCTCGTCGAGTTAACTCCCGCGTAAGATGGAACCCGCTTTCAAGCACCCACCAGGCACCGACTTTCTTGAAATTTTCTAGACAGAGCCCTTGCCTACCGTTTGGCGGATGTGCTTACCTCTGACGAAGATCTTAATAGTAGTGGTGATTGAACGTAGGGCGGTGGTGGTGCTACGGGGAGAGGTGTACTTCCCAGTGGCAACGATGATGACGAAGAAGAAGAAGAATAAGAACAAAACGTCGAGAAGGATTGGTGGTAGCGGTGGCCCAAGGAACTGGGCACGCCACAACGTTTCGCGGCAAGGCTCTCGGGATACTTAGAAACTCGAGTGTACCGCCTCGAGTACCAGCGGGTGAGGCGTTACTTCTTACTTAAAGGCGGCGAGGACTTATGACGCGTACGTGACGGAATTGCTGAGAGGCGAAGAGAAGAGACGAACCACCACCGCCACCACCTTCGCTCCCGGGACTCCCCGGACGTATAACTACCATCCAGCAGCACGCCTCCACATCCCCGCTTGCTTATTTGCACGATTTTCTTACTTCTTCTTGTTCTTGTAAAGCATACTTTGCAGCTTTACAGTCTTTCCCCATTCCCTCCCAAACTTTCCCGTCAACTCTTCTTCGTTTATTCTCTTTCACCATCGTCTCTTCGTTCTTCTTTCTAACAGAGTACTTCACACGTCCGTTCCTCGAGTGTGCTATACATAAAAGTACATATACGACAATAAACCCTAGAAGACGGAACACCCGCATGTTGGTGAACGAGACATCCCGGAAAATTGAAGTTTCGCTCGACAAATTGTTCAGAGTGTCGGAGAGTACTATTTCCTTTCTTCATTCCTTCCTTTCTCTCCTTCTCCCTCTATCTCTCTCTCTTTCTTTGTCGTCGTTTTCTTCGCGTTCGAAACGAACTTTCCAATCGCAAAGCCGCCGGCAAAGCTGGTACGTGGCCGGAAAGACCTATTTCCCAGACGCGCGCTTCAACGAGGCGACCAAGTGGATACCGCCCAGCGACGATGAGTACACTTGATCCTTGCGTTCATCTCCTATCGTCCTTGTCGAGTCAGGACCCCCTCACCAACTCCTGTTCGTCCGCTACTTGTCGAAGTTCGCAGGGGCAATGGCATCAGGTACAAAAAGGATCACAAGGGCCGAGTGTGGTAATTATACTAACGTTTATATTTGTACCGAAGGAAAGGACGTATAGGAGTAGAAAATTGGAAGAAAAAGAACGACGATCATTTCAGGCCTCGAACCAAGCTTTTGCGGATTCAAAAATGAATTGAAACCTTAATCAGGTAACGCGTTGAGAAGATTACAAGACAGTAATTATTCGCCAGTAAAACTAGCTTTCCAGTTCAACTCGGGAGCAGGGTTAGAAAAAGCAAAAAAAAAATCTTTCTCGATCTGCCAGATGGAGGAGTTTAAGTTCTATGAGAAAATAATGAGAACAAACATCAAGAGTAGAAGGAGAAGAATCGGAAAAGCAAGAGATGAAATCCAATAAAATATCGGACAAGGGAGCTAGCTGGAAGGCCAACGTGGAAAATCTTCGATTTCACGTTAGAACGGAGAAACCGGTGGCAAAGCCAACATTACATATTGACGAGTCGCGGATAAAGGTGAAGGGGGTGAAGTGGTAAGAAGGGAGAAGATGCGAAAGGAAGTGTAGAAACTGGAGGCTGCAGTTCCGTGGAAGGTCGAAAGGAGGCGAATGGAAGACGAGCGGCAAGAGGAAAAGAAACTAGAGAAGAACGAGAAAGACGGCAAAAGCGAATTCTGCGAAGACGACGAGGGAATCTTAGGTAGTACAGCCACGTAGTCGCCGTTTGTCGATGGTACCGCAATAATTCCTTATTGCTCCTCCAACGTCTAGCCCAACCCTATAACCCAACTAGTCAGGACGTCCTTCTCGTTCCTTCCGTCTTCTTCTGAGCAGCCACCCCCTACGGACCATCTCACCCCTTTCCCCTTTCACCCACGTTTCGGCCACGACACTCCTTCTCTGCTTTCATCTCTCTCTCTCTCTCTCTCTCTCTCTCTCTCTCTCTCTCTCTCTCTCTCTCTCTCCGCTCTTGTCGTAGCAGCGAGCCACCTCACGTACATACCGACTGTATTCCACTTCACCTCCCCGCGGACAATCCAGACGCGCCTCGACCCCATCTTAACCCAAGAGTCGTTTCGAAAGGGTTGCCCAGAAGCAGCGGTAGCAACCAGTAGTATCGGTACCTCTTACTACACGATGGTACATCGAGCTGCCAGCTAGCTCTCGTGGGGGCTTAGAGAGGTATATGTATCCCCAGTAGCCGGAGTGAGGACTAGGAATCGTTAAATCTGGCACGAATCGAAGGATCGACGGAAACCACCATCAGCACGAGCAACACCCCCGAATACCCCGGCACTATTCCAAAGATTTCCACAGTATACGAGTCTTAATCCACCCCTAGCCGACTATTTTTTTTCTCCCTGACTTTTTACACCGACGCGTCGTTGCTGTAGTATAGTACAGTACTAACCACACTACCGTAGAAAGACGTAAAACACGAGCGAGGTTGAGTCGATCGTGCCGTGTAAGCGCAAAGTTGCCGAATACCCAGCTGCCCTCCGATAATCGAAGGGCGTACACCCTACCGGGGATCGTATAATTTTCTGTCCCTCTTTCTGAACAACGATTCAAGCGGATTTGTTCTGGTTTTTATGCAAAAAGAAAACTCACCCTGACGGTGTCAACCAATTGTGAGGGACTATTGATTACGAAAACTCACCTGAAACAAAAATATATAAGGTAACGTTAAAACAGAGACAATGATATACGAAGCATATTCTTATTTTCTACTATATTATATCTGTGTCTTTGTTTAGACAAACGTGACGTACTTTTTTTTCTTTTCTTTTTTTTTTTTACTGCAAATAGCATCATTCGAGAGGCATATCCAAGGCAAAGTTGGATATTCCTACATTAAACTCTTGATCCGTGATCCCAAGGGGCGCGCATGAGGAAAGGGGAATACTGAACCAAATAACGTCACATGAGGGAGGAAAATATAGTAAAAGTATAGATACAGCGCCGCGACGGAGGTTCCTCCAGGTCACGCCGTTACTCGCAACGAAGCCAACGCAAATACATTAAAACCCCTTCTGCCCCTTCCAGCAAGTCAGAAAGCCAGCAACCCATCCACCTACACGTCTCTCTGAGGTCCAACGATATTTATGTTTGATCAGCTGCCACATCGGACGATTCCCGGCGGGCGATTCTGCTAGGCAAAGTCTCGAGTCAAGTTGACTCGAATCATCGTTGAGATGGTCTGTTTTTATGTACTGCCTGGTAGTCCGTTTTAACGTTCGTAAATGTCTGTCCGAGTCAGAAATAGACGAGAGGATGATAATTACAGAAAATCTCGAAAGATCTTTATTGCGTTCACAACATATGACGGTGCATGAATTTCTCGTTAGGTACGATCTTTCATCCTGTTTTGTGGGAATGAAAAATAGCCCTGAGCTGTCCATTGGATCACGATTACAAAATTGATGCTTCGTTAACGAAATTACAATATCATTAAACACCAAATAGATTCAGTTCGTGGGCATACAGACATGTATGTGTGTATATCGCAGAACAGGGAAACGCGATCAACTCTCGTATCTCTATCAGCCTGCGTATGTTCACGATGTGCTATAGCCTCCGGATAAGCTATTTGCGCGTTGCGGTAGTTAGAGCGCGTTTATTGTGGGGCAAGCGTTAATCGTCCGAACGCGGCGGTAACGCGATGATGTTTACCGTGGGTACGGCATTTCTGCTTCATTATATCGTCCTCGATGACCACTCACTTATTATTACCTTTGCAACGTGTTACCGTGAGCATGGTCGTACACTCCATGTCGACTCATTCAACAGTACCCGCATACAGGCTTCTCGTTAAATCATCAATCGCACGAGAATAATAACAAGTGTGGGCGCAACGTCAGTAGTTTGGAAACCAATCCTACGTTTGAATGCAAACTGTTGGACGTTCAAATGTCGATATAATATTTACATTCGACCATTCGTAGGACCTGTCAACTAGTATTTTGCTAATTCAACTAAAATGCTTGATCAACAAAGTAATTAAAAATTCTTGCCATTCCGTCAGTGGTGTATAATTGAAATCAGTTCGTTTAAAATTAAATTGTGAATGTCTATATCAAGCCTGATTGCTAATTGATCCGGGATTCTTAATTCAAGGGTACAAAATAAACTCAGTAGTAGGATAGTAAAATATAGAGAATGAATTGTATGTGGGGTCTTGAAAACGTAGTCTTGAGTCTCATTTTGTCTCGTTTGTCTCTATTTCAGACTTATAATTCTGGAAGTCGCGAGCCGGCATGAGGCACAGCACGAGGAAAAAACGGAAAAGCTTCAGAATCCCAGGTGCGATGGCTTTCGCACGCGCGTCAGATATTTTTCAAGAAAGCCTCTCGGCAACGGATATGCGTCTGCCGTTTCTGTACTGCTGAAGAAGCAAAGGGGCGAAGTAATAGTAAGAGAAAGAGAAACTGGCAGCAGCAGCGAGTGATACAGCGCTAATGGCGCGACGCTGGTACCTCGTGCACACCTACAAGCCCCATTACGATTTGCAATTACACTGCATTTCCCCGGCAAATAGATTGCGTCCTCTGCTCTCACTTTCTCGCTTCCACCGGTAGCAGCTCTTTCGCTGTACCAACGTGATTCCAAAGCGCAGGAACGCCAGCTTGCGAGAGCATCAAGTTGTAGGAGAGACAGAGATGGCGTAAAGGGATTATACTGGGGTTGAATTTATCGTAATGGCGAAACGAACGAATGAGATAGACAGAGGAAACGAGAAGTTCCCCGGCAAGGATCTCGAGTAAAAATAATATACATATGGCAGATATGCACAATTGTATACGTTCGTGCAGGGAGGTAATTACATAGGAAAAAGTTACACGTATTTTCCCAGTTGAAGTGCTTTTAATTTTTAATTCATATCCGAAATAATACCGCAAAGTAGGAAAATTTCATGCGGAGTTAAATATCATTTTCATACACCACATTTCCTTGAATAACGCCAATCAACGTTGAACTCGCTTTTCCTAAAATTAGTGAGATGAACCAGTTTTACCGATTTAGTAGGAACACTAAATTTGACCAAAATATAGAGACGCGGATTTTCTTTCGTTCATATTATTCGTATTATAGAATCAATGATAATTATGGACATTTGTTCGATATTTATTGTATGGCATGTGTCAATCATGGCGAAAAATCTAGAGTGCCAAGGTTTCTACAATGGAGGGATCTTGGCGGGTTTCGCGAGTAGTTTCAACCCGTCACTGCTCGGCCACCAGGAGGCTTGGGCGAAATTAGATTAGCGCGAATTAGTGGGAACCGTATTCCATGCTGGCGGCTAGATTCCAACCCGATTCTCTCTCTCTCTCTCTCTCTCTCGTTCCTCATTCTCACCAGGGTAGTAAGGGACTGGGCATGAGTACAGGGACTCGCATATGCCAGAGTCGTCACGAAGAGCGCAGGGAAAATAGTGGAACTCTAAATTGCCAGACCGCCGGAGACAGAAAGAGAACGAGAAATTGACGATGCTACGAGAAAATCGGAAGAGAACAGAATAGCTGAAAACAGACGAGGAGGAGCTGAGGGAAAGAGCAAGAGAAATGGCCTCAAACAAAACGGTAGAAGGATACGATGCGAGTGAAAACGCGGATAAGGGCAGCCACAATGGCGAGGGGTGAGGGATGATGGGAGACCCGAACGAGGAGCGCGAGAGCATGCAATTACCGCTTGGATATCTACTTATCTCGAGGCATTCCTACACCTCTCTGCCATTGCTGCTGGCGGTAGCAAAAAACCTCTTCGCTGAAAAGTTTATCACTGGGTTCAACGTAGCTGGCTGACTTTCAGAGTAGGGTATACATGAAAATTCGGAAGGTACAGTTATGATTTTATAGAGATTTTATATACGAACCACTGCCGTACCAACTTACAGAAAGTGGGTAGTATACAAAAATACATTCGCTATACAAATCGCAGGAAAAATACATAAATGCATAACTCTGTGAGTTAGAGGTCGCTGCACGTATCCGTGCAGTTATGGAATTCGGCAGGGAAAACGCGAGAATAATTTGTATACTTGTACATATATACGTGGTATAATATTTCATGAATCTCACTCACCGACTGCAATTCTGAGCAAGTTGTATATATGTATATTGTGTCACAACGGTTACCGGAGGAACCTTCCCCTGTTAATTCCAAAGTTTCTCCAGCAGCAGACGCTCGTCTTTGTAGGGACGTAGAATTGGTGTTGGTGGCGCAGAAGCGGCCAGCAGGTAGTTATTCTTTCCGATCAATTTGTTCGAACTACGTTCAACGACGAAGGAAGGGGGTTGGGAACCCGGAAACCGTTCGGAAGGTGAGGAGGAACAATTTTAGCTGATAACCAGAAGCGATGCTCGTGAATGATAGAACTGTTTCTGGTGCTGGTATCATCCAGGTCGAAACCGACATTTCATCCGTATAGGTATAGGTACATCTCTAGCTCCAACTATATCGCGTCCGGATTCAAGCCGCGAGATCGAACGATATTAATTCAACGACCGACTTATTTGCGTAGAGCAGGAAATTCAATCAAGCGCTCCATTGACTCGTCGTGAACGATCGCCAGGGCAGACTACTGGCCTCCGTAGGGATTCTCGATAATCGAGGCGTGCCGTGAAGACGAAATATATCTAAGCCTGTTCTTCTACCTGTTCTGGCTGTTACTCCTTCTACTCCTTTACATATATATATTTCCGAACAGACAGACCTTCAGGAAACATTTTCCATGAAATTTACCCCTGGTCTTTTTGCAATAGAATCCCTATCCCTCACTCAACATTATATACGTATATACCTTACAGCTTTCCTCAAATCGTCGATTTTTGTTTGCTCCCTCTTTCGTCGTTTTCTTATTTCCCACGAGATTCGCGGGACTAACATCTTTCTCGTTTTTTTCATAAAAATTTTGTTCGAACAATTAATTTTTCATTAAATCAACGAAACTTGGGTTGAAAATTCCTAAGTTTGTTTCAGGGTAGAAATCTGTACTATATGACGGCACCCACGTGATGGAAAGGGGGTAACGTGGCTGATGTAATCGCTTTACCCGATAATAACGTTGATAATCCATGGTATTAATTCAACGCTTGACATGTTTGCCAGTGAGAAAATTTAATCAAACGCATCACTGACCACTCGCTGCTCACTTCCTCGAAAACGCCGTTTCCCTGATCTGATATAGATTCGACGAGTATAATGTGCGCGTCCGACAACCGAACTCACAGGCTATATTATAGGTGTGTATATATATA
>JABMBT010045213.1:0-12691 GCA_018906895.1 Odontocolon sp. PSUC_FEM 10030002
TAGTATTTATAGTTCTTTATAGTACATCGCGTTTGTTAATCTCGTAAAAAGATGCCTCCTTCTCCCACGCGCTTTTTGTTATATTTTCATCGAATCCTTCGCCTCGGCAGCCCAAAGAACTCTCAACAAGTTAACATGGTCCTTGGGCCCGAAATATTTCTATATAATCGCGTCGTCTTTCGTACTTTTAAATCTCACGTTACGCTTGTCGCGTCAGCTCGTCGGGATTACGTTCGCTTCTATCATGAAATTCGGGGGAGTCGTGTGAAATCGCATCTCGAATATTATTTTCCGCAATTCGCCGCATCGGCTTAATTCGAGATGAACGTTTCCCAATTTTACGTCATCGTTTTAATCTTTGAGCTCTCCGTGTCCCTGTAGCGTCTCGGACTGTCTTTTAATGATATTTTTTATGTATGCGTGTGTGTGTGTTTGTATGTGTGTGTGTGTGTGTGTATTTTTTGCGTATATTTCGCACAGCGAGCTTATACCTTATACTTCTACGGAGGGCCGTTAATCGCGAGGCTAAGCTTATAATTATTATTTTCTTTTCTTCACGTTGATCAAGCTTGCCATGTTTTCCGAGCGCATTCTCGAAGAGCGCAAAGAGTAACGTTTAGTTGTCTTGCTTTTCTTAAATTTCTTCGTACTGTTGTTTTGGTAACGATGATAGAAGCGTCGACGAGTCTCATAATCACGCAGAGTCGATGAGCCTTTCCGCGTTGCTAATTTACTTAATCGCCGATAGTTGTTGGCGATTTTCAGCACAAATTTTTCCGTCTCGCAGACAGGGCTCCGAATTCGCGAGCCTATGAAGCGCCAGTTTGGAATTTCCGAGAGGAAGATGTCGATGTCCACATTGTTCCACATTGTTATTCCGAATCTGGCACGAATAGGCTATGAGACTTGACTCGCCGGGTCTGGAACCGAGACTGCTCTCAAGTTCCAAGACAGATACTTGAAATTCTCGTGTCACAGCGAACAAGTCTCATCGGGAGATTAATGGAGCCTTCAGTATCTCTGCGGGTGCTAGTAGGACGAGTGCCGTCATTGATACGAGTCCTTGTGGAAGGTGTCGCTCTTGTGGAAGATTCTGCGGCCTTCCCTCGTCAGTTCCTGACTCGCAAAGTTGTTCTCCGATTTTGGCCTCGGCAAAAGACCCGTTGGAAGTGCCCTGAGTTCCATACTGTGCACCTGCAACCGACCAACCTTTGAGACGACTATAACGTGTTCAATGACCGGCACTTGTTTCCAAAAGTGCCGGAGGGTACTCAAAAATACTCATTTTATCGGGATATGAATTAAAAAAAGAAAAAATAGTGATTTTCCATAAATTACCGATTCCTCGCTGGCACTCGCGTGCGCCGCCTGCTCTGCCAGAGCATTCACTACGGCGTTTATCGTTTTCGATTCGCTGCCAAGATCTTCCTCTCGATGAGCCACGAGATTCGGGTTCTTCCCGATTTTGTTCAACCTGCGATAACGAATACGATTAAGCGTAGGGAAAGTCGCATTGGACACAACCAACGATTATTCACGCTTGACCGAGAAACCCTTCGCTGCACGTTCATCAATATTATTATCATCGTTAGGAAAGAAAAGCATATCTGCAATGTTTTTTAATCGGAAGCTATATCAGTCTTTATTTTTTAGTGCCGCCAAGGATTTCGATAATGACGGACCGGTGGATCGATAAAAACCAATAAGTTAGCTCATTACAAATATTATTTACGCATGATCAGTCGTGAATGAGTATGACTAAATTACATACATTATTGACAAACATTACACCACTGTCATACTCATCCAGGGAAAATACCTGACCGGTCCGAGAGAGATAATCATGAGAAATTGCGTCATTTTTATATACATCTATATTAAGATTAGAATTATTAATTAAATAAAAGAATGTTTAAAAAAGTCTCATAACAAAGATACACGGATTTTGCACGAGCAGTGGCAAAAGCTTTTCGCGCTCAGCGTGACAAATTTCAAGCATGCTTGCGTAAATTTTGTAGTTTTGTCGAGTAATCGTTTAAAAAATGAAGCCTCGCTAGCTCGCAGGGGCATTTAAATGCATCATTTTTCTCAATGACTTATCTCGTCCCGCTCGGTCCGAAGCCCATCTCTGTATCGTTGGACTTTTAACAGCTTACGATAAATTAGAAACGGCTCCCGAGTATAGTTTCCCGCTGCTGCAGAAGCTAAACGAGCGCAACGTCGTCGAGTTTTTAAAAGGAACGTCGACGACGAGCGAGCGAGCGATTATTACAAGCAAGCGGACAAGTTGGCTACTATAAAGAAATGTACAAAACCAGCCCCCGTACATGGTACGATCCATGTACATACGAAACAGAAGAATTGTTTTATGGCAGGGACGGGGTGGTGATCGACATCTATTAGCACACCAACTCGATAGAACAAACCTAACCAAAGCTTATACCTCTCGGCGGCAACGCTCTCCATGGTTCGACGCATAAGTGGATACTGATCGAGGACAGCGTTGAAGTGATCCACCGAGAGGCTGAACAGGTTGCAGTAGGTCTCTGCCCTGACGGACGCGACCCTTCGTGCGTTCGTCAGAAGACAGATCTCACCGAAGTATGAACCATCGGACAACGAGGTTGCAACTTCGCCGTTCGCCATCACGATGTCCACTATTCCTTCCTGGATGAAGTACATCTTTGACCCGATCGTGCCCTCTTTGATTATTATGTCACCTGAAAATATTCTCGTCAGTCCATTTGTCACGTAATTCACGTAACTGCTCTCCGTTTGATTCTTATCTCGAGTCATACTTACCGATTACTTACTTTTTTTCTAAACAGGATTAGTTAGTAAACATGATTATCTATCGATCGTTCGGAATTACCTGGCTGGAAGACTTCGTATCTCAACTTCGTGACGACGTCCGAGACGAAGTTGGAATCTGCGTTCGCGAAGAACGGCACCGATGCCACGAGAGATCTGCAGTTGTAATTTATCACGTCCTAGATCGGAGGGATCAGAGCGTGAGGAATATATTCTGCCAATCTCGTGAACTCTTCGTTCTAGGTCAATTCGAGACTCGTGCAACGAATTATGTTTTGATTTACAATGAATGATAATATTTATAAGCGACAGAGACGATACTTCCAACTGCGTATCCGTCATGTTGGTTACATTTGTTTCTACTTTAATCCTACCTCTCTCAGCTTCTCCGACAATTCTCCGAGAATGAGTTCCTCGTCGAAGAATTTTCCCTGATAACGATGTTCGAAGTACTCGGTGATCCTCTGTCGCATCTCTCTGGGCAACTTTCGGTAGGCCATGTACTCTTCCACTTGCTTCACCTACCCCGAGAACAAATCATCCCCGATCAACGTTCCGCGACCCGAACCCATCTCCCAAATTCTTTATACGTCTAATAGAGAATCTCTGATCCTCGATCTGTGTGAGCTTTGCTACGCAACTGATCTTATTGATTTAAGACTATTCGATAGCTCGCAGCCCAGCAGCGAAGTTCTGGCTTGAGAGAACGGTATAAGGTCACGAGGTCGGAGGACCTTTTACACTCGAGAAAGGTGTAGCTTTGGTGGATACTCGAATCATCGTCTCGTCTAGAGTGCACAGTCAACTATTAGGAGTGATAATCGATGGAATGCTGGTTTTACGAGTCTCAGCATCTCGTGCATCTAATTATTACCGAGCTAATTATGATATACAAGTTAGCTGTACATATGTACAGTCCGTTTCAACGAGTCGTCGAGGGTCCTCGTTTCCGTCTCCCGCCACTAGAATAATCGCTTCGAGGCTCCAATTACATTCATCACAGATTTATCAATTTTCAAGTACAGATCTTAATTATCCGCGATAACTTTACCTTCTCGCGGTACTGTCTTCTCGATGAATCGAGCGACTGAATCAAGTTTGTGGCGTGACCGAGGAACAGAGCGTAACAAGTCGCCCCGCTGATCATGCTGAGCATTGTAAGCCACATATCGGTTAATGACTGCGGTGGAAACCTTCCGTAACCGATGCAAAGCATATGGGACATCGCTTTGAAAAGTGCCCACGAATATTGTTCGAGCCAGAACGAGTCCTGTAAAAAAAAAAAAAAATAATAGCTCTTACGCGTCATGATCGCAGCATTGAAGATCTCGATAGATGCACTCAGAAAAATTGTGGTTGCAATGACAACTATGAAGTGAACTATACATTTTTAGTCCGTTCAACTATTTTTATAATTATGGCAACTATTTTGTCGTTACTGTGGCTATAAAAAATTAATTGCACCAATTTAAAATTTTTTTCTCTCAGTGTGGATTGATCGAATTACCTGCAATTCATTGATGGCAACCCAGGAATTACTGGGAAATCCTTGGAGCATCGGCACGAGAAACTGAAGACATCCACTCCAGTGTCCGATCAGTAACATCATACAGATCAGATTAAAGATCCTCATGAACACCGACGCCATATTCAGGAACTGCCAACAATCAAGAACATAGCTTTAATCGATGTGGAATTTATCGTCACCGAGTTTGATAAAAACCCAGTGACTATATGTTTGTTCATCGAGGGACTCGAGTAAAATTTCATTACCCTTTTCCCTCCTGGGGAAAACATCACCTCGAAGCTTCGTTTGCGGTAGTTAACAGCAAATAAGCGGATAGTCGCGCAAAACAAAAATTAAATAAGTAACTCATAAATGTAAAGGGAGTCCTGGACCCCATTCTCTACTCATCAGTTACGCCCGAAGGCCAACTAAACGATTGGCAAATCATATAAGCAAGAATCGAGCCAAATTATATCGAAACTTTAAATTTCTAGCGAACTAAACTCTCCGCTCACTGCAAAAAAAATATAATTAATATAATATCCATCAAAGGTGAAGGAGCTATAAGACGCACTTGCACTGTAATTCAGTGTGTGTGGCGAAAAACGATCAGGACAACAAGTCATTTTTTTGGATTTGAAAAATTTATTCGAAAAATTATAATTTTTTCGAATTCCTATGACGAATTGTCCTGCTGACTATAACATAAATAAGCATGCGAGTTCGCGAAATTCGCAGGAAATTAATCGATGGAATACTGTAACAAATTATGACAACAACGAAAATAAAAACAAACGAACGAACAAATAAAAAAAAACCATAAAACGTCGAAATTAAGGTATACGGCTACGATGCTTTAACAATTATACGCAAATCAATGGTTTTTACGAGGATTCTCAGATCGCTCGTGCAGCGTATCATTTTTTTTACTTTTTCTGAAAAAATAGTTTTTCCTTTTTATAAAATTCGGAACTGCATGAGAGAGTGAGAAAATACGGCAGGCACGAAAGTTCGATATGGATTCTGTTATCGCGCACGTAGTCTAGAAAAGCAACGATAGCGAGGAGAACGGATAATTCTTTTTTATCGATAAAAAATCGCCAATTGATTGAATGTATCCAATATCTCCTCTCGCTCGCAGGATTATTCTTAGGAATGATGGTCTAAGAAAACTTGTCGATTTAATGAAGCGCACGAATCGCGATCACGCGTTTTCCTTCGCGGATAAGTTATAAATTAGTGTTTTAACATTTATTATAAACAAAATCCACTGGTCAACCCGGAGGATTTTGCGAGCCATCGAAGCGTGCTGATCAGATTGATTCAATAATTGAAACGAGTGAGTGAAACGATTCACCTCGGTCGCTATTGGTTCGTTCTCTTGGACTTATTGGACACTTTCGTTTAAGCAGATGGAAGTGAAAGGTTTCACTGACTTTACTTGCTGAATCAGACCGAACCTTTTTTTTGCTTTTTACTTCATTGGTCTCGGACATTAAGTGACCGTGAAGAAGTGGATGGTAAAAAATCCACTGATCGTTAGATACAGTTTAGTCGTGATCTTTGCGTATGGGTCACATACGAATAGATGATGAATAATAATAAGAAGAATCAAGGATTTTAAGGCTGCTGTGTTGCGGCTACAAATTACGTTTTAAACGATTGGGGGCAGGAATTACAAATCTTATTGAGTTAATTCAACAAACATTGAAATACATTACCTGGTATTTGCAAATAGTAATTTTAAACATACACACATACATACATAAATGCATGTATGTATGCATAAGTTTTATCATGGTACACAATACGTACAACGAGTTGCATATTTATAATGGGTATCAATTCAAACGACAATGGTATGACATAACATTGATCCTTTTTTTTCTACTGGACAGTCCACAAGTCGAATGAGTTGAAACTTCCTCACGATGTCATATAGTCAATCACAACGATGATGATTATAATGATAGTGACGTAGTCGACTATAGTAATGATAATATGATAATGGTAACGACGGTTAAACGAAAGAGGTGGAATGCAACGAAAACGTCGAAATATGGAAATAACGAAAAACAATTAGTGTGACATAAAAGAGCGAGATTACACGCATACGTACACACTTCGTCGAGTTTGATGACCCAACGAAAACAGAGAGTCGACAACAGTGAATTTTATAATGTCAAAAAGGCAGGCGAGAAGCGACAACAGCTAAATGCAAATTACACATAGATAGCCGTTCAAAAGCGAAGCAGAAAAGATCCTCAAACGAAGTGTTAGTATATGATCATTCGTGTGAGGACGATTTTGCAATGAAAGCGTCAGCGGCGTTACAGGCTTAACGATGAGCTACTGTTCGAAGCATCTCTCGTCACTTGTTTTTTATAACTACTTGTTCGTTCAACATATAGTAGCTACCTCTAATGTTGTATGATATACTGCGAGCTGCGTCCTCACTTGGCTCGTCACATTATATTTTTTATAATATAAGACGACCGTAATTGTGCGATTTTACGACAAAGCGACAGAGAAGGGACGCCCAATCACGTGCGCTGAATTAAGGGTGCGCGCGCCGTCTAGCGATAAAAAGCGTTTGTCACGAAACTTCATTGAGGGATAAGTAAGGAACAGAAGTGAATATGGATATTTCGTTCAGTGATAAACATTTGTTCATGGCTTAATAATGGGCAGTTTAAATTTGGGACAGATTCGTTGAATCATCATGGAGATATCGAGGGTTAAACTTCCGAGGTGGATCAATGGCCGCTCTAAGTGGGCGAATGGTAAATTCGTGAGGAACGAAGAATTGTTTTTTAAGATACTTCTCATCGCTAGGCGGGTGCAAAGACAATGTGTCAACGATTTAAGCATAATCTATCGTTGCTGCGGGTATTTATATACGTAAACATATTAATGCGGCGGAAGGAAAAAAAGCGAATGTTTGTAAGTTGAAACCAACGAGCCAATCAGCGTGCAGCTCCTTCCTCCATTAACCCACGTGGCCTCCCTTCGGCCTAGATTTCGAAACATCGATGGAACGTGAAATTTCAAGTGGACGGGCGAGTCATTGGGGGTTCGACGATTAAAAAAGAGACAGAGTTTGTAAGAAAAGAGTGTGTTGCTGAACACGGGACGGTGACGACGCCGGGTAAAATCCACGAATATTTCATTTCCATCGAGTTTTGAAAAATTTAGGGGGTAACGGGTCAGAGAAGGTCGCTCATCGCTAGGACTGCGTGGGGATGAGAACTTGCGCGTTCGTTAGGGCGGGTTACCTTAAAAATAAGGTCGCTTTTGCTGAAACCGGACTTCTTTTTATTCATATTGTCAGAGCTTAGGCGCCCCCTCCGCTCAGTGCGTTTTTTTTGTAGGTTCTGCAATATCTAGAAACAAAAGAAAGCCGGGACATAGCAAGACATAGTAAGAGAGGAACAGGTTACAGAGAAATGTGTGTAGAGAGAGAGAGAGAGAGAGAGAGAGAAATTGGGATTCGCTGATAGGTTGAGATATCGTTGATTTTCTCTTGATACTTAATTTTTTTTTTATTTTTTAGACAGATCGAGGTAGAAGAGATTCAGATAGTCATTTTAGTAAAAAACAGTGGGTCGAAATCGTTAAAAAGGAATCATCGTCAGTAGAGACTAAATTTTCTGTTTTCATTCTGAGCCAGTTTCTCCGGATATTTTGGGTCCCTCAGATTTTATTCTCTCTTTCTGTACTTCATTCGTGATTGGTTTCAATGGGCACCAAATTAAAGGTCTTCGGTTATCATTTCCGAGCTCGTCAGAATAATATCTGTCGATTGACGATATAAACGGTGGCACTTTCGTACTTCGGCATCCTGATTCTCGTGACAAATTTCAATCGAGGCTCAGGAAGTCGTAGCGGTTGTAACATCCGCAATATCGACAGCGCAATATTTCGCTGTCGAGATGTATGCTCTCGGAACTCACTCTCCGCTCTACTATCGGCTAATATCGGCGCGATTTTTTGTTTGTGTGAGTTCGAAAATAAAAAAAAGAAAAACAAAAATTAGTGCCTTTAAAAAAATAAGAAAATTACTAATTTCACGATCCTGAACAAGTTTGTATACGACAACAAATAAAGAGTCAATTAACAATAGTACAAGTTGACCATCTTCTTTCTTGATTTTCAAAGAATTTCGTTATCAATAATCGACAAGCCATTCTGGATAATTATGGTTAATATAAGCCTTGTTAGTCTTAGCAATCGCTCAAGCGGCAAGCGCAATTTTTGATTCGATAGAATCATCAAAGATACTGCCAAGCACCCACAAAAAGTTTGATAATAAAGAAAATGATAAATCGTTGTCATTTTTAACGTTACGAAAATTTTGTAAAAAAATATTGTTTGGATGTAATTTTGAACATTGTGTCAATTTTCAATCACGCAATCTTTGCCTTCTGTTTTTCGTTTAACAATTTTAGATAAGTACAGTAGAAAACAAGTCGCAAGTCGCGTGTGGAGAAACAGGTCGGAGTGATTGAATACTCAATATTTATTAGTTCATTCCATACTGAAACGATGAAGTATTGATTAACGTGTATAAAATTCAATGCGATATCCTAGCACACCCCTGGGACACGAAAATTTCAATACAACTCGAAAGCTAATTCTCCAATTCACGAAATTAACTATAAATAGCGTGAAACCCTGATAAATTATATTGTGTCTGTGTTCGTGAAAATGTCACACCTATTTGTACTGTTGATTTGTTTGCTTCCTCTTTTTGGGCTTTTTTTTTTCATTTCAGTCAATTATCCGTTCCAACGATGCGGAATGAAATTTCGCTGGTCAACTTGCACATTCGTATAGTTTTTGGATCCGGGGTGTTAAATTTACGTTCCGCAAAATTTCGGCCTCGTATCGTTAAACCTTTGACAATATCTAACTAACTGTTTGTAACTTTGTCTACCTAACAATTTCGTCACTAATGTTGTAATTTGTGTCGATTTAAACTTCTACACATCGAACAACGTTTCTATTCTATAAATCGTTTGGCTATTGAATATGTCTATTAATGAGACCCACCGCAATGACGAAGAGCGGTGAGCCTTATCGAAGGTCTAGAAACAAGAATAACAATATTTCGACCGAAATTTTGCGGTAACCTAAATAACGTTATTGCAGAAATTTGTGCGCGAGTGCGGAGATAGAGCAGATCGATAAATTATATTATATATTCATCGAATTACCATATTTATAGATAAATATAGACAGTGTTGATAAGAGAACATATGAAAGATCGTCAAGAACGTATAATACGACGAGTGTCCAACTATATAGATCGATAATAAAAAATATATATTTGGAAAGGGCGTGTTTGACACGTTTATCCTAATTTCAGAGAAATATTCATGAAGGGAATAATCTGGGTAACTAGTCTCGCGGCTGTTGTGTGTCGCCAATTGGTCATTAGTTATGATTAATGTAGCGAAGCCTCGTCGTAGTCATCGGGACATTCGGACTATACGTTCGCAACGATCAGTCTCGTTAACAACGATTCGTATCGGTAATCACCGAGAACGAGCCAACGAATTCTATGTAACCAGCAGATATAGTATATTAGTTATAAATTACTATAACGCAAACGTTAATATAATAACAGTATATATAGTATAATAATACGTATCACTTAACATCGATCAATAATCAATATATATCATGCAAAATGTGGGTATGTCATAAAAACTGTTTCCTAAATTTATGAATCAAATTACTGATCTATAGATCTGGAGGTTTTTTCGCGATATGATATTCAGAGATTTTTTTTTCGTTTCTTTTTTTTCGATTTTAGGGAATTGAGCAAGTAGAGATTATTCGAGTTATCGCGTGAGTTTATTCGAATCTGTCGAGTGCTCCGATAGTTTGTTTATGACGGTCTGATGATACAGGAACGTGGAAATTGGTGACGATTGCCCGTATAAATATTTATCGCCCCGAGGCTTCGGCTAAATATAGAACGAGTCTATCCGATAAACCTCTGCGAGTGATCGAAATCAGATGCGGCTTTGACTATTCCATACGAAATCTCGAATTCTTGCAATTGCGAAAAATCAATAAATCGGTATCAATCACGATTTTCAATGATCTACAAACAAAAATTGAGAAATTAATAAATCGCGAATTCGTCTCTGAATCGAAATTTGTTTAAACGATACATTCGAGAGAAACGCTCCGCGGATCGAATCGCAGATTATCGCGAGTGTCTCCTCGGGTGATGGAAAGAAAAAAAGTGCGTAGGCGTTGAATGTTGCGTGATTCACTTCGACGGCGATTAGTCACGGTACTCACGAGACCTGCAACCCTCGCTGTTTTTCTTTTTTTGTTTTTTCTTCTTTTAATTGCACGACGATATGTAGAGACGCGAGTATATAGTCGCGAGTTAGCGAATAGCCTGTCGACCCACACATACTTTGTCACGTTGTAATATGTGTAATTAACGGTCATTTATGCGCGTTATGTATGTGGCTCACGTATGTTTCTGTCGTTAGTAAAATAGCCCCGCGTTTTCCGAGGTGTCGACGGGTAATTGATTCACGTCAGTCACGAACTGCCTCATCGATTTTTTATTTCAATATTCAATAACGATATATTCTCGTTTCTCGTTTGTCGAACAAGATACATCGACGAAAAAAAGCCATTTTAACGATACCGAAAAAACGAACGGTAATAAATAATCGTCGTTGCAGATTGCAAACGAAATACAGGAAAGGAAGATGAAGAGAGAGATATAAATAAATATGGTCAGTGCGCTGCGTGCGTAAAATAATACTATAATTCGATTGGTAAAATAAATAACGAAATAAATAAGTAACACGTGGAAAGAAGCTGTTGCTTTTTTGCCAAGGAGACATCTTTCAACCCGAGCCTTTCCCAGTGCGATCATTTTGTGCGAAAAGTATACAATGTACAAAATGACGACGAAATTAATTAGTAAATTATATTTAATACCAAGCAGCAAGAATGACACGAGGCATCAAGCAGGAGATAATGGGGGAAGTGGATGAGAAACAGAAGAAAAAAACAGAGTCAACGAGGGAAGTAGACGAGGTTTGAGTTAGCAAGGGGAGGTAGGGCTAGTTGTAAAAAAAAATGGGTATCGAGGAAGAAAAATTGGGGACACACAGATATACCGATCACGGGCACATTGCCAAAAATTTCGGGCAAACAAGGTTGTACACCTAACACTCACAAGCAGACCTACAATCGGACCAACCCAATCCTCACTCTTGCTGCGAATCTCGTTCGTGTCGAATACGCGTTTTCATCTGCAGACGAATTTACCGATTTTCCGGCAATTTTAGTTTCGACTTTTTTTCTCTTTTTTGTTCAAAGTTTGTTTTTGTTTTTAATGTCAAAGATATTGTCGCAATGGCATTCGACACGAAGAGAACGCTGGATAATCTATGCGAAATAACGGAACTCTCATTAGAACCTAAGTTGACGGAACTTTCAACAAAACCCGACGAACGAACAATATATGACAAACATGTCAGTAACAAATCGTTCTCAGGACATTTGCAAGGATGCGAACTACCGAGTGCGCAACGCGACGTGTGTCCAAGTGTCACATTTGTATCATTTATATTTTTGTTATCAAACGATTATCGTTTCAACGGTGCACGGTGCACACTCCGGTCAAATGATCTCGACTACAGGATTTTTTCCGCAAGCAGACTCGATCAAGAGCTCGCTGTTTATAGATGAACGAGACATAATTTTTTTTCTCCGATAACAATTAATGCGAGTCACAGAGTCATTATCAGACAAAATGTACCAATTTCATGGAAACCAAAAAATAAATGCTGATTTTTCTGTATACAAATAAAAAGAGAGGAAAATCAAACGAGAGAAAAAAATAATGATTCGCGGCTCTTGATCATAGTCAGGCGTGTTTGAGTAGTGGGAAACTAGACTCTGGTATGATCGTCTCCTTGCTCAGACTTCGACGATCAAACTCTATGCAATGTTTCTAGGTTTTAAACGAAAAGAAAAAAAAAATGAAAAAAAATGTTATAGTAGTTAAATACGAAAAGAAAAAGACGATATAAACACGGTCCACAATAAATAACGGTATCTAGCGTAAAACGTAGAAAACATTAAGTTTAAGTTAACGAACGCTTTAATCAAGAAAGGGCAATTGGCCTTGATTTTCGGGGTTACTAGGCAGGCACACCTTGCTCGTTCGGTCTGGTTGGGGCGGTGTAGCCCGTCGCTCGTAGTGCCTCTCCGGCTGTTGATAAAGGGGGATCTGCAAACCCATTCGAAACGTGTTCGCAATGCCCACAACGCAATCCATTACAATCTGTCTTGATCATTTATTAACTTTTTTTTTTTTTTTTTATTTAT
>JABMBT010045324.1:0-12690 GCA_018906895.1 Odontocolon sp. PSUC_FEM 10030002
TATAAATTTCTGACCTAATCGTAAAACGATTCATTGGGTTTATTTCCATTCCCATCATCGGCACCCAATGATACGATTTAAGATGAAGATCATTTCTATTAATGGACCCAAGGTTCATATATATAATTAGTCAGAGTCATCGAAGGCTTTTTTTATTATGAAATCTATGAGCCTGGGAAGGAAAATGGAACGAAGGGATTGGATTTGGTTGCCTTGTTCGGGATTCTCGATTGTCCTGATGAAGTGGAGCGTCCAGAGGGAAGAAAGGTTAGAATAAAAATGAGAAAAAAAAAAGGAAAATCTGTGCCGATGCGCTGATGACGCGAGGCCGTGTGTCTCGACTGAATCGCATCAGGAAAGTGGGCTGAAAAGTGGCCTTTGCTGGTCTGACTGCTGCTGGTCAGGGCCAAAGCACGAGCAGAGTGCACGACGTCCCGCGGGGGCGGCCGCTTTGACCTGGTAATAGCGTGCCGAGAAGAATGGGAAATGTCACCAGGGGGCTCGAATGCGCGGCACGGGAACCGCCTCCACCGTGCGATTGCCGCCACAGTCGTTCAGATACAGTCAACCTTCTTTTTCCTTTTTTTTTTCTCTTTTTCTTGTTCGCGAAGCCGCCACATGGGGTTGGATCATTCACGTAGAGGTCATTAGTCCTCGACGTCGGTGCTGCTTACTCGCATTCTTCTTCAGTCAGGATGAAAATGTTCCTTTTTTTTTACTTTCCCCTTTCCTTCTACCTCTCGCCAACTCGTTCGCGTTGACGACGATCCGGCTCAGTTTCTTGTTTATTTTTAAATATCGCAATTTATCAGGTTAATTGAATGTCGATTGTGGGACCATTATGCATTTTTTTCCTCATTTTGGGAAATTTTAAGTTTTGTAGATGATCAAATTAATTGTAACAATATCAGATACAAATGGGAGTTTTTCGAAAATTTTCAATCATCCGTTTGGATTTCTGGAAAATCTTCATGATATTCGTAATCTGTGGAAAATTTCTGATTTGATACGGCCTTAACATTTCACTAAAAAATCCACTGTAATTCCTTTGTAATCTCTTCTTTGCAGCTTTTGATGGAATTAAGGTTCTATTTGATAAGAAATTTTTCGCTGATTACAAATATCATTGAAAAAAACATGAAACACAGTTTTTTGGGCACCTCGATAAAATTTCATCAGTTCCTGACCAAGCAATTTTTTAAGATAGATACAGATTTGTCATTGATGTTCGAAATCTTTTATCTTGTAAGCGCAAAAGCCTTATCATTTTTTGCAACAAGACACACGACGAACACATGTCTCCAAGCACGGTCGAATCTTACATCAAAGTTCCAGATCTGAGGGAAAGAAACTCGTGTTTTCGCCTCAACTCCTAATGGCTCCATGTAACGACCTGGAGAGACCCTCGTAAAAAGCCCGGCATGTCAATGAGCAGCGGCATCATCGAGTCTCCTCTCTGAAGTCTCATCTCGTTTCCACACGGGTATCCTCCACTCTGCCGTAGGACGGCCTTCTCTCTATAGAAAACCTCGACAAATGATCGGGACCGACGATCGACTTTGAATAATCGATGCTCCACCGCAGACACGATGGGCGTGTCTTGAAATCTTTTTTTTTTTTTATTTCCTTACTTCTCTTCACGTAAAATGATTTTCATTGTTTCTTCTGTGTTTCAATCATAAGACAACTGCAGTGATTAAACATTCTCGGTTGATTAAGAACTCCGTCAGTTGAATGCATCAACTACGCTGCAGATTTAGTTGGGATCTATATATCCTACAATTCGTATTACAATAAATTACACTTCAGCTCGTTTTCAGACTCTACATAAATCTTGATATCTTCGACAAATTTCTGGGTATTCGTTCGAATCCAAGAATCCTCTGCATGGTGACCTAAAAAAAAAGGAAGACAACTGAAAAAGCAAAGAAGAAGGCGATACTTTGAGCAAACGAGGAGTCACCGCTGTGGCGACCAAAAAGAACAAACCAAGTCATGTCCTTGTCTACTTTCCGAACTCACGGCGCAGATTAAAAGAGAAGCAAGTTTAAGAAAAAAAAAAAGAAAATGTAAAAAAAGGAGAGCAGCGAAATGGGAACGTTGGATGATGGCGCGAGGAAAGAAACAAAGCGACGAGAAGTGTGCGGGGGACTTGTGAAGAAGACGCGGTGAGAGGAATGAGCCAAAGAGAACTAAAGCATATATATATAGCCGAGGCTCTAAAAGCCAATCAAAGAATGACAGTCCCGAGACCCGCCTTGCAACCTTCAAAAGGGCAGCCCGAGGGCTGCTGCTGCTGCTGTACAGCGGAGAACCTGGATTCGACACAGGAGACTACTCCATATTGATGAGTGAACGTCGAGCAGAGCGATAGCTCTTTGGGTTCTCATTGACGCTGTGGTGTGCACTTCTCGGCATGACTTACCTATACGAAATCAACTGGTACGAAATCATCGGCAGGTAAGGCGCCTTTATTCGTCGCTCATGGATCGATCGAGGCGCGATAACAACTCCGAGATCGATTGATGTGATTCTTGATGAGTATGAAAAAAGAGTGAATCACAGATCAGAAGTGGTTCAACTTTGAACAGTCAATTTTTTAGTTTGACGCTTGATTGTATTCGCCAAATTGTATTGTCTTGTTAATTTTATATTTTTCGTATTTTCGATATTGATTAATTACTCTCTGGGGGTTAATTAGCGGAGTATCAACGTAGTATCACTTTTTGTTTACGACATAATTTCTCAAGAAAATATGTCTCTGGTATTTTCCTAACGTCGTTGGAACTCGGCGCGCCAAGTCGTAAAATCTTGAACGTTGTCGTCGTTTCATTCTCTCTCGATTACGATGGTCGCTAAGTGCGTCAATTACTGATTACTGTAAAAGAAAGCGCCGTTGCATACCAGAGAAGAGTAATTTCCTTTGTCCCTTATATTCGTACGATGTGCGTTGAACGGTCGTGTCAACGTTCCCCGCGGCGGAGGCTGCTAAAAGCGGCGGCGACTAGATTGTAGAGTGACGGAAGTTACAAGATACGCGAGAGATACGACGAACATTCGTCGTCGTCGTCGTCGTCGTCGTCGTCATCGTCGTCGTCGTCGTCATGAGCAAATCGACGTTGCAATAAATCGAAGATAAGCTCGTACAAAGGATACAGTGTGTTAATAGTCACTCGTCATATATGTCGACGCCATGTACAACAAGTGAAAAGACCTCAAAACATTTTCATGTATAGTATATAATAATTCTCTTTGCTCGCGGCGAACATATATCTGGCGTACTATAATAATAATCTTTTGCGCGTATCTCCTTTCGCGTTGACACCGAGTCCCGTTGTTCCCACATCATCATCTTCCTACCAGCATCTCCCAACATAAAATACATATCGTACGGTAAAGTTGACTATTTTATCACAGTTTTTGATGTAAAACAGTTGGCAACATTTTTAGTAATATGGTAACATTCAACGTGTGTTTATTTTATGCATTTCTCTAAACACATTCGTTTTGTGTGTACAGTGACAACGAAATAAATATGCACTCGCGACCGCGTTCCGTCACGGAGTTTAATAATATATCCAAGTCTTCGGCTCACGCGAGCGACAAGTTTATCGCTGGGGTTATCCAAGAAGACAAAACTAACGGCATGTCGTTCGTTTCGTCTCTTTCTCACTTCTTGATACAGCCTCTCGCTTCGATACGAACTCTCGTCAAGCATCGAGATACGAGTTTCTCAGCATCGCGTCAACCGTATGCCGTCGTGTCATCGTTTATCGTTTATAGCCAGCTAATTAGCGTCCCCGAGGTTTATTAGCCCGTTAGAGTCCAGCGGCGCGTCGTCGGTTCGTCTGACTATGCACGCCGAGACCGCGAAATCGCTCGTCTTATGAAAATTAAAATACAGAAGGATGTGAGAATTTTTTCTTTTTGTAACGAAATATGGTATTCCACACCTGTATTTATTCCTTCATCATCAACTAACCCGTGGAGATTCAATAAATAATTCAACGAATTAATTAAACTTTGCTCTAACGCACCGCGTTTATCTCTGTAATTTCGTGCAAATACAGTCAAACTTGAATAGATTGGCTGTAAATTCATCAGGTTCATTAATAAGGTAGGTCAATCTCGAAGCAGTACTTTGGGAATACCTGTGCAACGTAGTTTCAGATGCCTCGAAGTGATCTGATTCAAGGCATTTTGTGATTTTCAATGGAAATAGCCTTCTTCTTGTTCTTGGTCTTCTTCTTCTTATTGTACGTAATGATATGATTGATCCTCATCAAACCATCAACAGGACTCGTGAATTTAATACCGAAATAGAAGATACCAAATGACACGAATCAACATCGTTCTCTTTGCAGCTCATCTCTGCATTCTATAAAAACCTATCTACATAACAGGATAGGTCTTCGTCTGGAAGAGATCAGCAGGGTAATTTCTTAACGACGGACAATGCACCGGTGATTGGGCGAGCTGGAAGCTGATGCGACGAGCAGGATGACGGATACCTGGCTTCACCTCGTGAAAGTCACAACAGTGTTTGTTACAAGACCGCTCAGCATCCCATAAGCTCCTCTCGTCTTGTCTTCTTGTCAAGAATCTTCACCGATGTACCTATACGTCGTCGAGAATGATTGTGTTATATTTATATGTGGTATACGATGCACAGAACTCAGGCTTTATGCATCCCCTTAGTTCTGTCGCTTCACAATCGGTCTTTCCACTCGTGGCTCTTGACTCCTGGCAGAGTGCAACCTTCCATCAAGGTTTCATAAACTAATGTTGGCTCATCAAATGGTCGGACTAGACGAGACGCGGTAGAGATGGCTCGGTCTGAAAACAGCGCATTTGTTATACGCACCCGGTTCCCGGTGAGTTGTATATATTCCAACCCGTTTCCATCTATTTTGTTTCCCCTCACACCATACAGCTCTCGCGAGCCTCGTTGGATTATTACGAAAAGAAGTGTGATGGAATATTCGAAATGGAAAGGATGTGGAGATGGCAAGGGATTGAGAAGGGCTCCAGGGGGAAAGGGAAGGAGGAAAGTGGACGTGCTGTGGACTGCAGACTGCGACTACGAAACAAAAGGTAAAGATCAACGTGAAGAGCGATGCGAGAAGGATAAATCAAGACTAACCAGCCTCGAAGCCTTTAATTCGGGCGCGTGGGACTGATCTTGGTTACGGCGCTTCGAACGAGCTCCGGTCGACCGTTCTACAGAGTATGGTATAACCAAACTCCCATTCCTCCAGGGTAACAATGAGGCACCATCAAGAGACCGTTGCGCACAGTCTCTGATAATGAGGGAGCGAGATGACCGGTGAGGATCATCTCATCCTCAAGAGGTTCGCGCCTCAACGTCCCAAATGGTTGAACCTTTATATTTTGTGTGTATCATATTCTTTGGTGTAATTCTTCCTGACAATCATTTTTGGACGTAGTTTTCGATTGATCCCGAGGTCGAACAAAATACAGACAGTACAAACGGTAATGATGATTTACGCGTATCAAATTATTCATTGCTCCGGTCGCATATGAATACCAGGTATCGGTCCAGGCCTCTGGTCTTCGTGAGAAGAAATTGTATAACCCTTCGACAAAGTATTCGAGAGGTTGGTATTTAAGTACATATCGACGAAGCAACAGTCTCGAGAGAGTATCGAATGAAATTACACGTGTGAACTTATAGCTTCGCCTCGGGCATCTTCGATCGACTTTAATCGTTAACCGGCACGGTAGGCTCGTATGTATAATTATATTACCGAGTAATTAGTAGTAACGAGAAGTTACGCGACACAGAAGAGCGACGGGCACGATGATTAACCCGTCGATATTCCCGAAACTGATGCTGATGGTCCTGAGTGCACTCTTTGACGATTTCTTCGAAGTCTAACATCCGGTTGCGTTTTACCGTGTACGCTGCCCGGTAATTATAGGAAGTCGAGAGTAAGAGGATCGAGGTTGCTAAGTACCAACTACGCAACAACCAACGAAACTGATGTTGTTGTATATGTTTTATATTATACACAGAGCAAACGGCAATTGGACGCTGAATTAATTATTGAAATTTGCGAGATGTACGGAACGAGAAAACGGAACCAGAGAAGAGCAAACGTGATAGAGAAAGAAGAAAACAACATATACGAAAGCGCTAAGTATCGGCGCGCGCGCGACGACTACAGGAGCGAAAAGAGTACCTGTGTACAGGCGAGAACGCATTCAGCCCGGTAGCAATTTATTCATTGCGCCCGCTAACTGGTCCCAGCATTGAAAACCCGCCACGGTAATCTGCATTCATTTGAATAAATAACCGATCAATAACCAATAATAAGTTGGGCAATCGCTGGTTTGTCATCTTAGCAAACCACCCGGTTGATAAACTGCCCCTATCTCGGTACTTCTGCAGGTACTTGGGGTAGCATCGAGACACCAGGTGGTGTTTATGTGTTTTATATATCTCACATATCACGGCAATGCTGCTATATATGCAATCTGCTACAGTGCACTGCATTTATGTTGCGTTTTGTGACTATTTGCCTGATGATGCAAATATAAGAATGAAATTTGCGTAACTATCAAAAAGACAAGTGTTGGGAAAGATAACTAATGATAAGTGATAACAAAAAAATAAACAAAAATTAAAAAAAAATTGGAGTAAACTTAAAGGTGTCGAAATGCTTGAAACAAGTTGATTTTGGAGATGCTTGTCAATGAGCCTGAGAACGAAATAACGACAAGAAGAAAATGTGCGAACGTCTCGTCAACCCGCAACCTGATATTCAATCTCACTTGCAAATGTGTTTCTGAGGAGAGCGCAGGGCAGTCAGCAAAACAGTCGAGGGGATGAGAGAAGCAAAGAGAACATAAGGGAACATGAGGACGCATGTAGATAGAGCGAGAAAGATAGTATTATATTCGTCGGTGGACCTTATTCTACTGATGGTCCCTCGGCATTCGGCTGATATCCTCGTACACGAGGTGGACCTCCGAAAACCAATTTGTGACCGACGAGGCGATTGGTAATAAGCAACGGGGACTCAAATTGCTTGAGTTTTTCTGCGGTCGTTCATTGGGTGTTGTCGTCGGGAGTGCGAGCTCTGGTCTCCATCTCTCTTTCCATTTTTTTTTTTTTTTTTCATCTTTTGCTTATTCTTATTCTGCTGCGTCCTCTCGACCTCCCTCTTCCTCTTGCACGTCGCTGATGCTCGCTCACTTTGCTCTCCCTCTTTCTCCATCGTGGTAACAACTCTCTGAGAGTGAAAGACGAAAAAGGGTTGCAAAAGACAGAAGAAGAAGAAGAAAACGACGTGGAGGAGGAACTGCAGGGAAAGAGAGATGGAAGCCACGCCGATCCGCGCGGCGATCCCATTAACTGAACCCCGTTCTTCTTCGGGGGCCCCCTGAGGCGCCTGCAACCCCGGTTGTCCGCTCTCGGTCCCCTTCATCCCGGTAACGTATGCCGTGTCTCCATGCGTTGCTTAGATACCTTTTGTCTTTTACTATTATTATTAGTCTGGCGAAGGGATACACCTTCCTCCATCATATATATATCAGCTTTCAATATAATAATGAACGTCGAAAGTATAATTACAGGTTTTCTCGAGCATTGTCAGATCAGAACGAAAAGATCAGTTCGACTCTGGAGATATACAAGCCGATGTAACGCTTGGTACATAATCCGTAACTTTAGCATCGGCGTTCCACGTCGGTTTGATGCTGAGAACACGAATATGGCACGGATAGCCGGTGCACTTTTCGAATCTTGGCGAGATTGCAGCCGGTCGATTGCCGTTGCGGCTGCTGTCGAGAAACGAAAGGAGTAAAAGAAGTTGGTGATTCCGAATGAGAGATAGAGATAAGTTCGAGAGAGAATGAGAGAAGAGTCGTATGGAACGAGGTGAAGAAGGATAGGGTGAAAGAGGATGAGGAAGAGAAGTCGAAGGGAATATAGGCGGCTCCGCGCGCTGATGCTGCTGGTACACCTTATATTATAAGCAGCCACCCGAACGTGTTGTAATCTTCTCGAGACAATGCTCCCCCACCGACTGGCGGCGCGCGAGCGAACGTTCGCGGACTTCATCCCAGCGCGGCAGCATCAGGAGTAGCGAAGTAGAAACGGCACGTGGAGAGAGAAGGAAGCCGAGCTCTCGGAGTGATCCGGGCTTGGCAAAAAGACCGGGGGCCGATAATAGCCGCGACGTCGATGTCGATCCAACGCGAGGTTTCATTTTTTATTGTTATTTCCCATCCATTCCAAGGGTTGAGGTACTTTGATTCTCACACCGACTCTTCAACGTCACGTATATGCACTTACACCACGATCTTGGTCATTCATCCTGCAGTTCTACAGTTCTTTAGTGCGCTATAATGTATATATATATGTGTGTGTGTGTGAGTTGCGATGAACGTTCTCCACACAGTCGTGTCATCAAGTTCGTTAAAGTCCGCAATTACTTCACGCTATTCATTAAAATAAAGATACATTTTTTTGCGACCCTTGGCGTGGTGGGTTCGTAATAACTCTCTACTGTTCGTTGGTCCAGTGTCCGAGACCAGCGAGACGTGAGAATTCGAGTTGACCAGAGACGAAATTTTTTTTTTTCTCTTCATCACCCGACGTCGTCGCGGAGGCTTCTGATTCTTCTGGTTATAGGTGCGTAGAAACGAGTAAAAGAGGTTGAAAATAAAAAGACAGTAGAGCAGAGATGGTCATCGTAAAGCGATAAAAGTCGGGCGACAGTAGAGAAAGAGAGAACGAAAGAAGAAGAAGAGGCGACGCCGAGTGGAGGATTCACGAGTGTCTTCTTGGAAGCCCGAGGGCTAATTGGTCCGAGAGGGGTATATACCATGGAAGAAAGACACCGGTCGGTCTGAAAGAGAGGAGAACAGGGACTCACGCGGGACCATAAACTGTCGCCCGCGCGAGATCGGGGAAGCCGCGACCCCGACGTGGCCCCTGCGGCATCGCGCCGAAGAAGAAGAAGAAGAAGAAGAGGAACACGGAGGAAGAAAAAGGTACCCGCGCGCGCATCCTGTGACGCCGTGACGCCAGGACGCCGCGGACAGAGGGCGCGACGCGAAGAGAGACCAGAAAGAAAAGATGAGGACCACGTGAGCGAGGGATCTCTCAGTTTTATAAGGGCCGCGAAGTATAGCTCGAGGCGCGTTGGACACGAGACTGTATGCCAAGAGATAGAAGGAGAGGAGAGCTGGACCGTGTACGAATTTACATTTAGAAAATATAATGAAGCAGCGTGAAGCGACCATTAGTCGTTCGGAGATGACAGACGGTTTCGGACCCCCGCAGGTCTTTCTCTCTTTCCCGTCCGCTTGTGCACACGCATGCATTTGCAGCTGCACGCATACCATCTCTCGAAACTTTGCGTTCCGGTGTTGAGACTCTTCGAATGAGTTCTCGAACGACCGCGACTCGATAGAACAACATCGGTCTCGATGAAACAAAGCGCGTTACATATAGGTATACGGATATAGTGGTTACAAGCATGAAGGAGCAGAAAAGGTATCAGAGGTTGGGGATGAGGCTGAAATGATTTTGTAGATCTCATCAAATATGGCAAAGTTCTTTGAAATCACATTCTGATGAAGTGTCATCATCCTGATCAGATCAACTTATATCGACCCTGGACATACAAAATCCTTCTTCTCTATCCTTCTTTATCTTGTACCTTTCTATTCCACTCCAAGTGACAGATTCGTGCCTAAACCGAAAGCAAGTCAATGCCTTTAATTCGATTTCTAGTCATAAATCACATATGGTATCGAAAATGCCGGTTGGTCGTCATCGGTGAAGGTTGAAATCTGAACTGCGTGTCGTGCGGGGACCACTTCGCTAGACGCGAACATTTCCGTCCAACTCGTTAAACTCTGTTTAAGAAATCCCCCGATACTTATTTCGGTACTATACGTGACACGGAATAATCGCCTAGAGCACGAATTGATGAAATACTGAAAAGAGACTGTGCCGCGCGCGTGTCCTTAATACTTCGTGCGAGTCTACGGACGACGAAAATGAGCGGGCTCCGATGATTAGGTGCTTGCTATAATAACTATACGTATTTTAGATTGCGTAATTCGAGAACACCACAAGGTCCGGAAGAAAAAAAAATCAAAAATGGAACGAACGCAGCACGCACGAAGCAATGACGATCGGAGGCTCATCAAATCGACATTCGAAGACTCGGCGTTCGGATTCTTCACTCTCGACTCTTTTAGAATTTGCAGCTTTAGTTCTTAGCTTCTCGTCGATCTTCGTCGCTCTCACTGATTCTCGATGCTTTCCCCTGCATCTTTATAAACTTTTCGTCTTTGTCTGTTTCCTGAATTTCTCGTATGTTCTGGCTGCGATACAAGCGGGATGGAAAAAGAAGAAGAAAAAATCGTTGCGCGTCCATCCATCTCGCACGGCAAAGAGGCGTGTCCTCTAATTATTATAATTATTCCAAGAGAGCGCAGCAGCCGGGAGAGCAGGACCGTAATTAACGCAGCCACCGTCCCAGCGCAGGACATCTTGACAGATCCGAATTCTACGTAATGATAAAAAATAGCTGAACAGGCGGCCGAGAACGAGGAACGAAATCGAGGGACCATCGTTCAAGAACGGAACGATTATCACGTAAAGGTGATGTGGAAAGAGTTCACGTGATGATCACGGCCTCTCTTTGGGGTTGGATGTTTCGAAAATTATGGGAAACGGGAACAGATTGTTGGAATTCGTCCTTTTGGCTCTTTAATCATATTCAGGTTGACCCTTGACATTCTTATTCTTGAGTTTATTTATCAATTTTTTAATCTGTCCTGAATTATGTCCGGATATTTTTTCCCATTCCCTGATCCTTCCTCTTGGTGACGTCCGGTCCAGTCTGTCTTGAAGCTAACTTTTCGGGGGCGATAATCGTCGGGGAAGCCCGTATAATAGCCGTCGATCGGTAATTAAATCAGAGAGTTATTCCCGTCACGCGCCGCGCAATTATAATTAAGGATTTATTAGCGGGTCCGTGCCAGCCCCCCCGGCTGAAGACCACAGAAACGCCTTCTCCGCCGCCTCCTCATCCTCCACCTCCTCCCACGGTGCCCTTAACAACTAACAGGGCCAAAACTGCTTAAAGACCGTCGAGGAAGAGGGACCAAGAGGCACCCTCCGTTCGCTCCACCGGCGCGTCCTCGCCATCGGAAGATCCTCCGGAGTTTCAGTCTCAACCCAAGAAATCACCATCACCATCGCATCAGCGAGTGAGTGCGCGCGCGTTCTCTTCTCTTCAGCCTCTAAGGCAGAAGCAAATTAAAAACTGTCCCAGTGGCCGTAAATAAAAACTCGGCTGGCATTCCGCCCATCTACGCGCTCGCGTATACGCCTTTGAAAAAGGCCTCTAGACACGCACCTACACGTGATTTCTCTAACGGGTAGAAGATTCGTCCCATGTCCCACGGATCATCGAAAAATCTTAAACTTTGCTCCGATTTCCTGAGCAATGTCGATTGAGATGTGCGCTTTACAGTTGGAATGCCTTTACCATAATCATTTGGTCATTCTTTTTCACAGGATTTTAAACGATGGGTCTCGTCGACAGGACCAGCCGGTCACCCGGTACGTGGAGCATAGTCTGGTCAACGCGGCGTTTTAGTAGAAGGATGAGATACTGGGTCCTGGCGCCGCAACGCGTTTCAAAATAATGACACCCGGGGCTCCGGCTC
This sequence comes from Odontocolon sp. PSUC_FEM 10030002, assembly GCA_018906895.1. Classification (NCBI taxonomy): domain Eukaryota; kingdom Metazoa; phylum Arthropoda; class Insecta; order Hymenoptera; family Ichneumonidae; genus Odontocolon; species Odontocolon sp. PSUC_FEM 10030002. The sequence goes on from JABMBT010045324.1 coordinate 11,719, forward strand.
GAAGTAGAGTTGCCTCGCTGACCATAGCCGCCACTCGTTCCCTCCTCATCGTGGGGAACTTTTAATTACAAACTGATGACCGAGCCAAAGCCGAAAATATTGTCTTCCGCGCTGGGCCATACCGCTATGAAGCGAGACCGCGTGCTTCGGTCTTCCTGGGACTCGAATGCATTAAGAGGAAGAAGAAAGCAGGAGGATCGATTTCGCGGGTGATGACCGGTCGACCCTCATTTTTTTTTTTGCTTCTTTCTTGCCTTCGCTTATTTTTCAAGCTCTTTTTACGGTACGCCTTACCAGGACACGCTCCAGCAGTTTTGGTCTGCTCCGGTCGCACGCTCCAAATTTTCCTAATTCTATCGTTGTTGCATCGAAAATGCACCTGCGTTGCAATAATGTTCAATCTAATCCAGCGAGTGCGGACGGTGATTTACCTAAACACACTCTAAACGAGCTAAAAGCCAAAACGGCCAAACGATTAGCCTGATTTTCGATACGCTGTTTCACCCGTTGATTAAATCGTTCGTAGATTGTTGTTGTTGTTGCTAATACGTTGAATGATCCTGGCATCACGAGCGTAGGAGCAACCACGCGGCCCCTTCGATCCTTCATGATTGAGGCCCCGGGTAAACTCGACTATACATATACATTCCCATCACCCTGGACGCCTCTATTCGCGATGATTCTCTTCCACAAACTATATATACATCGTTTAGGATATCATCGAGGCCAAACCAGAGCAGAGGTTTCAAATAGCTAACGCGACCAGAGGGTTCAATTTCAGAGGCTCCTCCCGCTTGCTGTTCCTCCTCAAACCAATTCCAACTTTGACTCGAAAGTGGGAACGAGATCGGGCCAACGGAACGAGCGGGATGGTATATAGAATAGGGAACGAGTCAGGGCCGCGGCAACGTAACTTCTGATGCCATGGCAATCCGACTTGGAATCACCGTTGGTTGAATTATCGTGCCAGCC
>JABMBT010045544.1:0-12685 GCA_018906895.1 Odontocolon sp. PSUC_FEM 10030002
GATTTCAAATTAATATTTCTAATCTCCAAAGTCGATAAATCGAATTTTTTAGAAAAATCTTAATTTTGACATAGTTCGCGTTAATTTGACAGTAATAAATTCCCTAGAAATTATCGGCTTTTTCAGTTAGCGTGGTTAGCGTATCGTCCTGTATCATAAAGTTAGCGGAAAAGTTAACGTAACGTGTCGGTAGTTCAGGATCCCGCCCCTGAGCTGGGTCTAATCGGATACAATGTATATAGGAAGGACAGGAATCTCGAAACGAGCATGGGAAGGCGAGGTGGAGGTGTCCTAATCGCGGTAACCGAGAAACTTAATAGTCGAGAAACTGTTCACCAATGTGCTACGCTAGAACACTTGTACGTACTAGTTACGGGTCGCGGTTTGAAGTGTTTGATATGCGTGATTTATCTTCCTCCTGGTAGCCGCGCAGAGACTTATCAGTTATTTTGCGATACTGTCGGTCACATTGCCGATTTACATCGATGTGAACGCGTCCACGTCCTAGGCGACTTCAATCTACCGCACACATCATGGGTTAATGGAACGTTTGGTTTAGTTGCCAACCACCAACTGGCCGCATTGCACGAAATTGAATCGTCTTCCGTTCTAGCTGCAGATCTCGGTGGTCGGGGCTTTAAGCAATGCAACGATATACCTAATCAGATGGGAGGTGTCCTTGATCTAGTTCTCTCGACGGACGCACCAATGGTCAGTTCTCCGAATGAAGTACTCCTCGTCGTTGATGCTTACCATCCAGCATTATTAGTGAGGTTGAATTATACACTCCCTAATACAGAAATTAGGAGAATCGGCGGCACTTACGATTTCAAGAGGGTTGATTACCCGCGCCTCAGCAATCACATAGCCGCGATAGACTGGGCGGTCGTCTTGGACGACCTGCCGATTGAGGAAGCAACGAACCTCTTTTTGACAATTATCAACGATTCCATCGAACTATACGTTCCCCATAGGACTGCGGGTTATAAAACTTATCGGCCATGGTTCTCGCGAGCACTAAAGAAGGCTGTTGCGAGTAAGAAGCTGGCTCATATTATTTACAAGAAGACCGGATCGCCGTCGAACTACAGGGAGTTCTCAGCTTGGAGGGCTCATTCTAAAACACTAGCGAACCAATGCCACCGAGATTTCGTATCACGTGTTGAACTAAACATCACTAGAGACATCAATGTATTCTGGAGCTTCGCTAACGTCCCTTCCATCTTCAATCGTGCACTAGGGGTGTACCATCGACGAGGACGAAGCGATCGCCAACGTATTTGCCGACTTTTTTGATTCAGTTTACACACTGGATGCGTGTTCAACACCGGCAGTGGGAGAGAGACACGACATCGATTTTTCCAGTATCAGTCTCTCTCTATCCGAGATACTCGATGTTGATAATAAAGGGAGTTCGGGCTGACATGCCGGTAGAGCACAATTAGATGCTAAACTAACTCCAGTGTCTAACTCAGCGGATAGCCGCAAAAACTTGATCTCGTTAGTTATATCTTACTTCCGTTCTAACCGCCACATGAGCAACAACTGTATTATTTTCTTATAATAAATTCCACACGTTTGTTTTATAATCCGACTTTTATTGTTGCGCCCACGTACATCCTGCCACGGGAAACACTCTGAACAGGTTATGGGCCCAGGAGTACGTAGCAAGTAATATTTTCGTGAGTGAAAAAGAACTTATCGTGTTCGCGTGTTGAAAAATCGCGAGTGTCCATAAGGTTAGCCAGCCACATGCAAAAGTGCAAAACGACCATGCCGGACAACGAACTCACGACAGTGGAAAAGTTAGTTGGTTTGGACAATTGGGGATTATGGAAGTTCGAAGTTCGGGTGCTTATCGCGGCAGCCGGGGCGTTAGAAAACGTCACCGGACAATCCAGGAAACCGCAGTTAGTCACAGGTGCAGACGCCGAAGCAACTGCAACGTTCGAGAAAAAGCTGGAGAAATGGAATAAGCAGGACAGCGCGGCACAAAAAATAATAGTTCAAACGGTGAGTCGTTCTTGCATGCTCCACATTATACTGTCAGCATGCATCAGCATGCATTTGGCAAAAATTAACGATCTCGCATGCAGGCTAGAATTACTCGGAGAGCCAGTGACAGAAAGTATGATCATGACGAAAATATTAATCACACTTCCGTCCTCCTACCAGCATTTTGCGACGGCGTTGGAGTCGACGAGCCTTCAGGAACGCACCTTGTCCAACCTAACATCGCGTCTTACGATGGAAGAAATTCGCATCAACGCTGCGGAGGGTACGAGCAGTAACGCCTTTTCGACAAAAACAAAAGGAAGAAAGCCCGGGAATTGCTATAAGTGCGGAAAACCCGGCCACTGGAAAGGCGACTGTCGCAGTAAGATAAAACCAACGACAAAAGGAACCTCAAACCATGGACAAGAAATCAAGGGCAGCGCTTTCATCGGAGGTACAATAAAAGCAAAAGCCGTAGCTTCAGTAGCGTCTTCGACGAATTGGTTCTCAGACTCAGGCGCGAGCCAACACATGTCGCCGGTGCGCGATTGGTTTATCAATTACACCAAGCTGGACAAGAAAATTCCAGTAACTGTGGGTAATGGAGAGGTAATATTTGCGGAAGGAATGGGGGAAATCTACATTCAGTCGTACAACGGGTCAAAGTGGGAGAACCACCATCTAACCCCCGTGTTACACGTCCCTAAACTAATGTATAACTTATTTTCCATGTTGTCAGCACTCGATAAGAAACTAAAACTCGAGTCTGACAATGCAAAATGTCACCTAATGGAAACGACATCGTTGCAGTGGGAGATCGGCACGAGGACTTGTACCAGATGAGATTCCGGATAAACAACCACACTGCGAACAGGATACAAGCGAACGTCGCGGAAAGCGATTCGCTCAAGATTTGGCACGAGAAATTGAACGATCAAACGAACTTACCTATGTGAAGTTCGATCGTAATTATACGAAGGCCTCGTTCGAAGAGATTACATATCGTAGTACCGCTACTTCACGCTAGTGTGCCACACGTTCAGAGACTAAAATTTTTCACCAGTGGAGCCATCTCACTGGTTGCATAGTTTCGGATCTTCATAATGTTTACAGCCCGGATTTAAAAAGTTTTATAATATAGGGGGGGAATTGAAAAATAGGGTGGGGGTGTAATCTCTTCGAACGAGGCCTTCGTATAATTACGATCGAACTTCACATAGGTAAGTTCGTTTGATCGTTCAATTATACTTCGGCTCTCGTTCTCGAGATTACATATCGTAGATGTTTAGAGTAAACAAACTTTTTAATTGTTATTTATATTTTTGGAACAAAGGGACTCATAACATAATTAAGTTTCACTTATTATTAACATACATATAAAGATTTTTAATTCTTTCTTTTTTTTTTTTTTTTAATCTTGTTGGAGAACGGATAACGCAAAGCTTTTTTCTTGTATGGGTCTATTGTAAAATACTGCAAATACGTTAGATTGTGCGGACCAGCCCGCAGCCTTCCTTATCTGGTCAATATCGATATTATTCTTATATGCTGCCGACGTAGCGGCGTGACGTGTACTGTGACCAGTGAATTGTTGATCGATGCCGCATCTTCTTAGAATCTTTTTTAGCCATTTACTGACTGTTTGAGACGATATTGCTTTATGTGGTTTCCGATATGATAGAAATAGGTTTTTGATATCGCCTCTTAATTCTTTTGTGATCGATATGTAGTGTAATAAGGTTTTTGCGGCACAGAGTTCCGGTTTGTCGGTAAAGAATGGAAGAAAGAGAACCGGCGGCGTGGATCCCGGTTTTGAGGTCTTTATCAGTTCCGTGATTATAATCTCGATACCATTAGGTTTGTATAATATGTTTTCCGTATAAATCAAGGAAAATGTTTGAGCCCTGTGAGCCGTCGCGAGGGCCAGAAGCATTATTGTCTTCTCCGTTACTTGTTGTAGTGATAATTTTTCTAGAGGATAGAGTTTTTCCATTTCTGCCAAGACAATATCTACGTTCCAAGTTGTTGTATATTTTGGCTTAGTTGGTCGTTGCTTAAAGATTCCTTTGAATAATCTCTTAATATGTTCGTTTTTTCCAATTTCTTCAGATGAGATCAATGAAATGGCCGATCTTATAGAATTCAAACTGCCGTATGAAGCTCCTGTGTTGAATTTTTCGACGAGAAAGAGTATTATTCGTTCGATGGGAGTATCTAGAGGGTCGCAATTACTTTCGTTACAATAATTGTACCATTGTTTCAATCCAGTGTTGTACTGTTTTAACGTGCCATTTGAGAGTGATGCGATGAGGAGGTCTATTGATGGTTCCGGTAAGTTCTTTTTTATGAATGCTTCCCTGATAGCTGTGCGGCAATCAACGTAAGTCCGTCTGCAAGAGGATGTTGGATTGATCTGCAAGGAGATAGTAATAATTCCCTGGAGGGGTTGAAGCGAATTGGTTCCGACATCATCATTGACATAAATAATGGGTACCATGGCTGGGTTGGCCAGTGTGGTACCACTAATATTCCGGTTGCCTGATCTTGTGAAATTTTTCTTAATACTTTCAAGATTATTGCTACCGGCGGAAAAGCATAGAAATATCGGTTATGCCATCGTACTGTGAATGCATCAATTGCTAATGCTTCTGGGTCTCGATGCCACGAATAAAACAATCTGCATTTTTTATTGGCCCTTGAAGCAAATAAATCTATCTCGGGGTTTCCGAATTTGTGTTTTATTTTTTCGAAGGCATATGGTGCGAGTTCCCACTCGGTATCAACATTTTTTATTCGCGAACCTTTGTCTGCTTCTATATTATGGCTTGATGCAATATAAGCCGCCACTATCCAGATATTTTTATTCTCGCACCACTGCCAGATATCTCGAGCTAATTTGTTCAGTGAGGGATATTGTATACCTCCCATTTTGTTAATGTAGGCTATCGCCGTTGTATTATCAATTCGCATTAGTATTTCGCAATTAGACAAGTCCGAAGCAAAACATTTTAAGGCCAAATATGCTGCTATAAGTTCTAAATGGTTTATATGCAATTCTTTTTCACTATCTTTCCAGTGACCGTGAGTATTCTCTCCTTCACAAAATGCTCCCCATCCCGTAAGGGAGGCGTCAGAGAAGATCTCTCGCTTAAAATGTAGTTTCCTTACTGGATTGTGTGAAATGCGCAAATTTTTACTCCACCATCCTAAATCTTCCGATAGATTGTTTGAGATGGTCATATATTGTTCGTAGTCCCCATCGTTTAGTAGTAAAGCGTGATATTTTTCTCTTTCGAAGTTTTTGCAATACAATGGGCCATATTGTATAGCCGGACAAGCTGCTACTAGAGATCCAATTAATTTTGCGAATTCTCTAATAGTCGTTCGCTTACGGTGGGTAAAATTACGTACAAGGGTTGCTAATTTTTCCCTCTTATCTGGTGGTAACTCTAATTGAAATTTTTTCGAATCTATAATAAATCCAAGATACCGACATCTAGTGTCTGGTATCGTATTGCTCTTCTTAAAATTTATAATAAAACCCAATTCTTCTAATAGTTCAACCGTGGATTTCAAATTTTTTGCGCAACTTGCATAATTCTTTCCAAAACAAAGAATATCATCGAGATATATCGTCGATATCAAACCCCTTGACCTTAAGTGATTTACTACTGGTTTTAGAACTTTAGTAAAAATGTAAGGGCACGTAGAAAGTCCGAAGGGTAAGCAAGAGAATTCGAATAAATTTCCTTGAAACGAAAATCTCAAGTATTTTTTGCTATCTTTATGTATAGGTATTAAAAAATATGCGTCTTTTAAATCTATACTGCTCATGAAGGTGCCACTAGAAACTAATTGTCTTGCTGTGCGTATATCTTCCATTTTAAAATGAGAAGTAGTTATAAATTTATTAACTTCTTTTAAATTTATTATAAAGCGATTTGAACCATCGGGTTTCGGCACGAGAAAATAGCTCGAGATAAACTGACCCTCGCATGGTTTGCATTTATGTATCGCTCCCATTTCCAGTAATTTTCCGATAGCTGTTGATAAATCTTGGATTTCGGTAGGTGACCTGTAAGGTTCTCTAGGTACGAATTTTTGAGTTACAGGTTCACTGAACTCTATTTTATAGCCTCTTACGCAACTTAAGATAAATCGATCATTTGTAATCGATTTCCATTTGTCGATAAAGTTTTTCAATCGACCAGCGATATATTTTACCTCTATGTTCGATTGTGCGAGTTGTGGCGTTGACTGTAATTTCTGTGCGATGTCGAGTTTTTCGGGTGATTCGATCTCGACTGCGTGTTGCTCGGTTTTCCTGAGTACTTCGTTTGCTTGTTGCCCGCTTGAGATGATCCTTGCTGTTTTGCAAGCGGGCGTTTCCAGTTTAAATAGCTGGTTTTTGGTGCTGGATTACTGGGCGGAATCACAGCAGGTTGCTGTTTTATTTCTTTTCCTACTTTTTCCAATGATCTGGCATCTTTAATTTTTTCCCCCAAATTTTCTCCGTAAAGTAAGGAGCTAATGCTGGATTTATCGAGAAGAATCTTTATTTCTTTTTTCATTCCAGGGGAGATGAAAGCTCGTCTAGCCATCGAATCCTTGTGATGTGCCGCTGCCAGAATTTTCCCTGCATCGCACAGTTTTTCTAAAATCGAAATTCTGTCTAGTCCTTCTTCGTTGTCGTAGAGAATGTTTGAGATCACTGATCCTAATGCTGACATAGCTGTGCCGATGAGCTCCTGTGACTCAACGAAGTGTCCATCTCTTTTGATTTTTGTTTCGCCTTGAGAAGTTGAGATTTCTGGGTTTAGCGCAGGGGCTTCGAGAGAGCAATCTCCTCTTCGAGAGTACTTCGCTAGCAACTCTTGTTTGTTTTCCTTCGGAATACCACATGCTAACCAGTTTTTCCAGCGGAGTGCCAAATCTGGGTGTAATTTTAATTCCTGCGGTTGGTTCTTTAATGGATCCTCTCCGAGGACTTTTAAAGCTTCATCGTCAATGGGTTTTGGTTGAATTATTTCAACACCTTCTGTATTCGACGCAGTGGAATTTTTGTTCATCGGCGGTGTATTTTCCTTGTCTGTTCCTTCATGTGAAAGGATCTCTATAAGGATATAAATAAAGATCTGACTTTTAGTTTATCCTTTGTATAAACCATTGGCAGACTTTATAGGTTATGAACGACATTTGTCTTACGATTTCAGATAAGAACAGTCGTCGAAATAGAAAAAAGAAAAAATCTCAAATTTTTTGAGATTATCAAATTCTTACCTTTTTCGGATTCCGTATCAGAATTTTTTGAATTTGTCTCAGAATCGTTTTCGTTAATGGCGGCCGATGCCACGCTCGAATTGGGACTTTGGATGTTTTCCATTTTCTTCTGCACTTTTTCTGTAAGTTTTTTCATTTTCTTCAGCAATTTTCCTAAATCTTCTTCTTTCTTCGAACTGTGTTTCCTTTTGTGTGTTTTCCCCATTTTTAATTTAGTATTCTGTTTTACGAAGTCTCGACGTGTGACGTGCTAGGCACAAAGAAACGTTATGAAGATCCGAAACTATGCAACCAGTGAGATGGCTCCACTGGTGAAAAATTTTAGTCTCTGAACGTGTGGCACACTAGCGTTAAGTAGCGGTACTACGATATGTAATCTCGAGAACGAGAGCCGAAGTATAATTTCACGTTCTATGTCCAAGTTTTTTCAAAGGGCTTCAAACTACACAGTATCTCTATATTTGTAGTAAGATCATTTTGAAGTCCTTCTTCATTAAAGCAGGTTCACACAGTCACATATTTGAGAATCTACGCTAGGCTAGCCCCGGAAAGTTTTCAAAATTTGTTATCGATCGATTCTGATGTAAAGTTATGAAACATGTTTGTGTTGAACCTACGGTGCTCAAGATTTTACATATATTTTGTGTCAAACCTCAGCGCCATAAATTTTTTTAAAAATCATCGTCGCGGTGACACAAAGTTTCTATAAAAGTTTGTAACGAACAATTTACAGAAATTTTCATCATAATTGCCTCGTTGGGAAACAAATCTTTATCGCAGCGACACAAAATTTTTATAAAAGTTTATAGCAAACAAGTTACAGAAATTTTCATCATATTTGCCTTGTTAGAAAGCAAATCTTTATTAAATGGTTGTGGAAGTACATCGACAGAAACGTTTTAATAAAATTCCTTTAAGGAGGTCCAAAATCTAAAAAATCATGAAAAAAAACTATCATATAATTGTACATATGAAATTTTTAAACTTCGTAAAAAAAACTATTCGTAGCATACGAAAGTAATAAAACATTTGTAAAATTGAAATATTTTTATTGCATCAGTGCAAATATTAATAGATTTCCACCTAGTCGTAAACTGTAGAATTACAACCAATTTAATTAATTGTAGATCGTTTAGTGGATATTGCATCTTTGTAAAAAAAATTTACTCGAAAAACTCTAAAATATAATGAACCATTGTTACAACTGAAATATTTTTTATGCATCTGTGCAAATATTATTTAATATTCAACTAGCTCTGAGGTTCAGGTTGCAAGGATCAATTAATTTGTTGGAATCTGAATCTTCTGAGAAGATGCAATGAAACAATATTTACATCGCTGAACTGAGGTGTTAACAAATTTTCAATTATGAAACTGTTTCATTATTTTGGTATTTTTTGAATAATTATTTTTACAAAGTTCCAAGAGTTAGTATATATGCAATTGTATGGCAGTTTTAATTTCATGACTCTTAGGTGATGGGAGTAAATTTTATTGTTCTCTTTACTAGGATCTGAGAATCAGAAGAAGTAGGGCAGTCTGGGAGCACAATTTGTAAGATCGGATAAAAAACGTGGAGTGATCTCAAACGAAATTGAGAGGAAATTTGACCGGAAAATGCTGTTTCTGCGACCAGCTTTGAACCAAAAAAATAACATCTACGGTGAGTAATTAAGATTCAACTCCTACAGAGCTATCTGTGCAAAAAGTAGCGGGTATATCTATAATTGCATTTTTGTTACTGCCATCATTTACAGCTAATTTCCGTTCGTATTGAATTTCCGACATAATAATTCTATTTCTGAAAGAGTTATTACATTATATATATTAAGTCGACTTACAATTATGAAAACTTTAAAATATACATAAAATATTAAGTCAATTGAATATTCCAAGATTAAATATGTTCTAACGATGACTTGTTAAGTATAAATATAATTTGCTAAAATACTCGCATCTAATTATGATTACTCTGAGACATTCTAGACACATTCTACTTTGGCGTTACGTTTTTGTGATGTTACATGCTCATTCGTCGCTAATACTAGATTCTCTCGCTTTTCAGCTTATTGTCATCTCGATCTATTTATTGATTATCATGTCTTTTTATCACTATCCGTCATCTCTACGCTCGTTGTAACAAAGCGCTCAGTGCCTTCCTACCGTGCTCCTCCAATTTACGGCACAAATTTTTGTTTCAAATATACGAGTGATTTATACTTAAAAGGAACCATATAGTATTTTTGTCATGGTTATAAGCGTACTTTTGTTCCAGATATCATGTTCATATGTTGGTTCTCTGACTTCCAATCAGAACAACTGAAACTGTACTTGGCGCATCGTAAAGTTCATTCAAATTTAACTCAAAATTTTCACTGCGGGTTCAATGGTTGCGAAAAACTTTTTAGGCTAGAAGGCTCATTACGATCTCACTTACTACGAACGCATCAATTTCCCTTAAAGCGAGTTCAGAATCGGAATGTAGTTCAGAGTAGAAACATAGATTTCGTGTGTTCAGTTCAACTTTGCAAAAAAAAATTTGATACGCGGATAGCCTTTTTTAAACACTTAAGAAATCATATTCGTAACAAAGAGAAAGTCGCATGTCCTTTTGATAATTGCGGTAAAGTTTATACTCTTTTAACGTCTTTCTCGGGGCATGTTTCGAGGTCACACAGAGATTTGTCTCCTACAATAGTTCCAAATGAACGTGAGAATAGGAATTTAAATATAGAGGACATTACTGATGCCAACCATAACTCGGATGAAGGTTTACAGTTTTCTTTCGAAAATAATACTTCGCGAGAGGCGTTTCTTTTAAATGTAGCACATTTCTACTTGAAATTGGAATGTCAATTATTAGTACCGGCATCGACAATTCAAAAAATTGCTGAGGAAACATTAAGCACACACGAGCAAGGACAAAATACAGTAAAATGGAACCTTAAGTCACGTTTACTCGAACAAAACTTAGTCGGAGAGCAAATAGATGAAATTCTAAACGAAGTTTTCGATAACGATCCTTTCGTAACATCAACGGAAGAATTAAGAACCGACTTTAAACGAAAGAAATTCTATAAAGAGCATTTTGCCTTTATTGAGCCCGTGGAAATATTGCTGCGATCGGAGGATGGAAAAAATACTTTTTTTCATTACATACCGATTGAAGAAACTCTAAGGCCACTCTAAGGCTTCACTGACCATTCCCTTAGGGGTGCACTTAATAATAATTGTAAAAATCTCGATTCAGACGTGCTATCTGACTTTACAGATGGTACTGTATATAAACAATCAAATTTTTTCGTTGAAAATCCAACCGCGTTGAAATTGATTTTATATCAAGATGCATTTGAAGTCGTCAATCCTATTGGATCTGCCGTGCACAAGTACAAACTTCTGGGAATATATTTAAGCATCGGTAATCTACTGGAACATCTACGATCGCATGTTAATTCAATCAAGCTCATTGCGCTTTGTAAAGAAAAGGATTTTGATCACGGAAAAGTCTATGGAAAAATTGTCGATGACTTGAAAAAAATAGAAACCGCTGGAATACAATTGGAATCAGGCGAAATTGTCAAACGATCATTAGTGTTCATTGCTGGTGACAATCTTGGTAGTCACTCGCTAGGAGGTTTTCTGGAGAACTTCAGTAAGGCATCATATTTTTGTAGGTATTGTCTCATAACAAGAGAAGAATTTGTTTCTGTTTAAGGTCCCTTTAAGACATACACCGCTCGAACTATTGAAAACTACAACACTGCATTAAATACCAAAGGCGCTAACAACGACTACTGCCAAGGGGTAAAGTTTAATTCCGTGTTTGATACCTTAGATAACTTTCACGTGTGTGACCCTGGACTTCCTCCTTGCCTGGCGCACGATTTATTGGAAGGTAACGTCGCATTCGATTTGAAAATTTTTGTCGACTATTTTGTAAAAAAAGGGTGGTTCTCGATTAATACTTTAAACAAGCGCATTAAATCTTTCCAATATTCGGTGCACGATCGTCGAGATAAACCTTGCCCTGTTTTCGCAAGCAAGAAAAGAATAGTCGGGAATGCTTGTCAAATTTTTACATTTCTCAGACTTTTTCCATTGGTAATCGAAAATAAGATTTACGATACATTGGACGAGACGTGGTTAGCTGTTCTTTTACTCTTAGAGATTGTGGAGATCGTATGTGCTCCTAAAATACATAAATCGTATTTACCATACTTGGGAGTAATGATATTGGATTATATTGTAATTCGAAAAACCTTTCAACAAAAACTGCGACCGAAGCACCACTACGTGATGCATTACCCAGAATTAATTCTTCTCTTTGGGCCTTTAATGAAGGTTTGGGCATTACGCTTTGAAAGTAAGCACAGCTATTTTAAAAGAGCTCTTCGATATACTAAGAATTATATTAATGTTACTAAGTCTCTGAGCACGAAACATGAACTCTTTCAAAGTTTCCTTCGACTTGGCGCCTTCTGGCGATATTAGGCCAGAAGTAGAAATGCGGGGAAATTCTAATTTTCGAAAAAATATTTTTCACTATTCGATTCAACAAGCACTCAAGCACGTACATCTCACCGACGACATTCAAGAATGCAATGAGGTAACAGTAAAAGGGGTTGTATATCGCAAAGGGGATGGTTTAGTGGTACGACAAGAAGCTTATCAATATAAAATTGAAGTAGGGAAAGTCTGTATTCTCTTGTGTGACGAAACAAATGTATTCGTAGTATTTGAAATGCTGGAGACTGTTTTTCGACCATATCTTCGTGTCTATGAAGGTGGCAAATGTGTAGGATATAGGTGTCTGTCTTTAGATGATTTGCCGAGTACAGAAAAAATGAACTTTTATAACACTGGAAGCTTCTTATGCGTAAAACCTAGTTATGGGTTCGCTGAGCGCCCACTCTGACATCGTAAAAAGTGTTGATAGGTGAGTCGCATTCCGAAACTTTAGCGAACACACTGCGTGTTCCATTTTCATTCATTGTGATAATTATATTACATTTCGATAAATACAATTAATACAGAATATTCAAGTATGAATATTCTCATAAGTCACTGTAATGCGTTAACTGTCTCGAATAAAGTCTGATGTCCCATTCCCATTCAAGTACATTTATAGTTCAGTGAACATTATATATCTATTGTATATATTTTTCAATTTATGGTTTGTTCAATTTTTATTCACAGATAAATAATGCCATTATTCAAAGTGGTTTCACACGATCGTTCAAGGAGAGTTTTGGTAAAAGGCTCTACAGTAACAGAGGTTACGGATTCCGCCAAAGCTAAACTAACTCTTCCTGATGTTGTGCCCCGGTTACCGGTTATTGAGGGCTATTGCGTATATTAGGATAAGCAATTTGTGCGTATCGGAATCTTCAATTTCGACACGCACCGTGCA
>JABMBT010045654.1:0-12684 GCA_018906895.1 Odontocolon sp. PSUC_FEM 10030002
CTTTGAGAATACTGATAGGCCTATATTTTTTCATTGAGAGCGGAAGAGTATGTCAAGGATAGATTATATTTTATATCGGAGGAATTTTCTAAAGGGCACCCTTTACTGCAAAAAGGTTATGCTAGGTGTGGGGTTCGAACCCACGCTCCCAGACGGGAACCAGAACTTAAGTCTGGCGCCTTAGACCGCTCGGCCAACCTAGCTATGACCGACCGATTCATAAAAGATGTGTATAAAGACATGACAATTATAGTCAAGCAAACAGAACCTAATAATAGGCAATATTAACCAACATCAGATATACGTCATACTGTACCATATAGTGTTATCGTTAGACGAAAATATATATTGCGACATAAATAGGTTGCGACATAAATGTACGTAAACGGACTAAAATGGTCAAGTTTTATAGTAATTTACACAGATGGCATTTTAGTATGTTTCCGTAAACTGCTGTCTTAAAAGTTGTAATGAATGCAGACCATAAAGATACAGCAAAAAATATTATGCAACGAAACGCATCAATGGATGCGTAATCGACGAAGTGAAGTGGCGATATGTTTTGTTAGCAGGCAAAAGTTTTCATTGTATCGCATTGGAAAACAGCCACTGTGATATTGTAAGAGAAACGTAATATCTTTGAATGAAGATTACCGGTGATCAGCAGATGTTAATGGGCTTTCGCATCCCCAGGAAACACAATAGTCTTGTATAGGGGACGTCTTTCGAAAGGAGCTTTCATAAACCGAATTCGGATAGAGCCAACTTGATGGCACGTTAGATCTTATCGGAAGCTGTCAGGGGTCCGACACCGGATTGCTCGTATCCAGCCATCCCGGCTTGTCATCATCTCTCCCTGGAAGCATCCTATTTGAAAGCAACCCTTAGTGGTAAAGACTGCTTAATGCAAGAAGGGTGCAACAGTCGATACTGAATATTTTTCATCGAATTGCACCAACAATTGGCGTTTACACTTAAATGCAAGATTCATACACTTCAATCCTTTAAATGATGCCTAACCTTATCAACATTCTTATGCAAGTCTTGTAGCGAACATTGTATTTGAATAATATTGTTACAAACTTAATCGAACAATAATTATTGTTCGATTTTCATCCACTGAGTCCGATTTCCCGGAAATTCGATTGACTCATTTGGCATTGATTATTGCAAAAAAATAAGAAACAAAACCACGTCTCGTTACAAGTTGTTAGTACAGGATAATAGAAGCCACGAGCAACCGCCGAAGGGCAAAACCGGAATTTGCATTAGCGAAAAAACCAAACACGTGTCCCCCTTCTGCGTAAAATAATTCTTACACGATTATTTTGTATCGTTCACCCCCTCCCGATTTTTCCGATGCAACGTTTGGTTGTCGGGCACGTGGCGCGTTCCCGCAGCCGTTCGGCACGTGTTGGCCAATCTAAATCTAATAACGCAAACAGCCTCACAATAACATGGATCGGTACGAAAGCTATATCGTTTGTGCGGCCGAAGGTAATACGACACCATGTGAACTAATCGTTCCGAAGTGGTACTCGAGAGAAAACGTATCCAGTTTCGCTATTCGTTGACCCCCGTTGCACTAATTCTCTTTGAAACAGTGCGCGAGCTCGGCTTAGTGAACTTTTTGAAAAGTACCCACGCTTTACGGAAAATATTTGTACGTCGTATTCATCTGCTTCGACAAATAGATCACCAGGTCGAGATAATGTCACCACCAAACCCCGATGACAACACAATAACCCCGTGTGAATCCATCAACGACGGATCTGATAAAACTTGAATAGTTTCTATGAAAAAAGGACATTTGGTTTTTGTTATTGTACAGTATCATTTTTATTCAGAGGGATTGGCAACATTTTAGGTAAATAATCGATAGGATATTTGATTTAATTCTCAAAAATGTAAGTTTAATTTATATTAATATACATCGACGTGTGTGTATTTTTTTTTTTTTTTTTTTTTTTCTTTCGTGTGTTCATACAAGGGCGATAGGTCTTGTGAAAAAACGACGCCACGCGGTCGAGGTGAAAATAAAAATAAAATGTTACAATTGTTTTATAGTCAAGATCACAAAAAACGCGAAACCACGGTGGTTTCGGGATGAGGGAGTGCTTGTACCGTTCGTTGAATCACTCGCCTCGAGGATATGCGAAAAGGAACTCTTAACAATATTAAAGTTCAACGATACGTTTTTCTTCTTTCCTTGTTTTCTTTTTTGGGTCAACAAAATTACGAACGTTTTGGTGCCTTTGGGTTAGTCGCAGCACCCGGAAATTTCATTTTCCGAGTGATCCTTATACATTTCTTCGTATACTTTCGTGAATGATGGGTAATCCGATTCGGGCCGGCTTATTAAACAATTCGATTTAACTATAGTTTTTTTTATACCCGATACGCTCGGTCCAACGTTTGATCGCCCGGACGGAAATTTGACAATCAAGAGCCATTTGCTTACCGAGTAGCACAAAAGGGTGATTTTCGAAATTTGTTCCAAATGGATTATAAGATAAATATTTTTAGAGATTTTATGAATCAACATGGAGATTTCGTCATCAAAAAATTCCAGATCTGTCGCAATCGATCAAGCTCAAAACGGACACAAATATCCATTTCCAAACTTCAAAAAGTATGTATGTGAAGAAAATCTTGTTTAGGTCGTAAAAACTAGATAAGAACATGATTTGCGTCTAGTTTTCCGAAAAAATAACTTATGCCGACTGAAATAGAGTAATTAACATTTCTTCGCCAGAGGTCGGAATCATTCTTGTGATTTACCAATATGTTATGTATATCTATACTTTTTCCACTTGGAAAATAACATCATTTGCTATTTTGTCAATGAATTTTTTGATTTGCCGACAATTTTGGAAAATTGATATTTTTATGATGATTTTTTAAAATCATCACTTTGTGCTACTTGACTTTCCGTACTCGTCGCTCAAAAAGTTCGACCGTTTAAATACAACAGTATTCGGATAAAAGCTACGGGCGCTCTAAGATTATTTACATATCTGTATAATAACCGTTTACTCTACAATCGCTCTAAATTTTTTTATTTCGTTGGGCGTCCCATGAAAGGGATTTCGTGTATTCGTTACTTTTTTTTTGTACATCGCAACAATATTTACAAGTAATATACAAGTTACAAGTTTCCTTACATTAAATACGATATTGGTTAGTCCCTTTATTGATCAGGGGTGCGCAGGAGGGTTGAAATATCGATTTCTTCTTTTTAAACCATCTCTCTCTTTCTCTTTTTCCAGGTCTCTAAAACTATATGGAGTCTGTGTACTGATTGAAAAGCGATATGTCCGTCTAATCTCCACATTTTACGTTCTTTTCGATATGTATAATTCCTTATTTAATATCTTCTCAACGAGACCTTCCCTTCCACTCGTTTGCACTGGTTGAAAATAAAAACAAACAAACGAACAAACAAACAAAAACAAATCAATTACATTCGTCACATTTCAATGACTCTCGAAAGATGCACTCGCGGCAAAGCGTCCGTCTTTCGTAAAATCGGCTGCAATCTCACATAATTTCTTCTTGAACGAAGATATATCGTACAGAGAACTTGGATCGCGAAGAGTTAATTCCGTCGTTGGTATCATCTTCGCGATCAAACTTTCTCACGGCCACTGAGATTGTGTAGATATCCGAACGCTCCTTATCTCGATGACTCCCGTAGTTCAGCTTAATTCATTCGCAATGATTTAGACTCCAGATGTCAGGATTCAAGGTGTTCCCATCGAGAAAGAAGGCTACATCTCGTAGCACTATTTTCCGGTGGACGATAGTAACGGACTAGCAACGGCTGAGTACCCCTGGTTGCATGTTGGCAACATAAACGGGTTCATGTTGAACGGCGAGCTGACCACGTCTCCTAACCCTGCAACATGGCCACTGTCGATTATACGGTTAGTCGTCGTCCTTACGTGGTTTTACTGTAATCGACTTGATGTCAAGATATAGTACATCACGAGCATTACACTGGTAATAGAATAAGAAGGGGGGTTGGGGAGAATGGAAAAGAGGTAAAGTGGTGGGGAGACAGAAGGTAGACCCATGTGGTCTTACACCACGAAGCCACCATAACCGGCACGTTATATCCAGCATCGTCAATCGCCGATCGGGACACGTGCCGGCTAAACGTCCGACAACTGCGCAACTACTGCCACGATTTACGACTGTAACGACTCATCGAGTGGAGTTTCGATCGATGGTTCTCTAACGAGCACGATCACATACATCACTGGATCATTGGAAACTACATTTTTTTTTTCCTATGCTAGGAATACGTTTTTCGTGATACTTGGGCGAATGATTGCGCATGGACTTTTGTATCTTACGTTTTAGGTATATGATGTATCATGTTAGGTCAATTTTTTCATGGAACAATGCATTATAAAGCGTGCGAATCTGAACGACAACATCTTCACATAATAATCAATGCGAGAAAATAATGTGGCTACTTCGAGGACATATATTGTTACGTTTCCTTTGGTTTCTGATACCAATTTTAAGATCGATGAAAAATGCCACAAAATTTGATGAAGAAGTTAACTAAATCGTTGTTTCTCTTTCGCACTTTTATCCGTTATTCCAATATAGTAAACTGTTTGAGACATTCGCGATTTATGATCGGTCGAATTAAAAATTTAAAGTTCGTTTGTCCAATTGATGCGACCAGTTTAATATTCATCAAGCAATGATTTATTCCTTTTATTATAAAATTCTACTCGCTATAATCGTAACAATATATACCTACATTCTGAAATCCGTGGACTCGTGGTAATTCTCTCATAATTCTTTAATCGCGGTGCATGGGGTGTTGGTGATGGTGATGGTGATGGTTGTGGTGGTGGACGGTTAGCGGTTACTGGGCAGCTGTAGCGAGGTGGTGCTGTGTGGACCAGTGCGGTGGGACTGAGGTGGTCGGTGGTCGGACTACGGGGGCGAACGCACTCCCGTCCCCGGACGAATAGAAAATGCCATATTGTTCGTGCGCTAAAACGTAAATCGACCGTAAGTGCGTGCAGCGAAATAAAATATATTTACATCCTACACTGTAAAAAATTCACGTTGTAAAATGTCATTCAGATCTTTTTTTTTCCTTTCTTTCATTTTTCAATTCATTTATTTATCGAAAACAATTCTATTTTAATACTACCCAATTTTTTAATCACCCAATTTTGATGTTTAGTTATTATTTGGACTAAACATGAAAACCCATTTCTTTTTTTACAGTGTAAATAAAAAAAAGCTCATGCGAGTTTTCAAACGTGCGGTGATTGTTTATTAAATTTCTGTATAATTTTGTACAGTCATGTAATAATCCAGGAATGCACTTACGTGATGTGTAGAGAGTCGGGCTTCCGGTGTAAGGATTCGCGACTGAATAACTTCCACTCGTGCTGTGACTGTGCGGCGTGCTTGCCGAACTTCCGCAATAACCACCCCCAGTTACAACCCCTCGTGGACTCGCGCTACTGCTTTGCCTGTAGACGTCGTTGTTACCACCGACGCTACCCGTTCCTCCGCCTCCACCAGCACCTCCACCCGTTGTCACGGAACTCCCGTCTAGAAATAGAAACCTGCCCGTCAGACGAACCCGTGAGTAACCCATCGCACTGCACGAAATCTACTAAAATGGTGGAGCCAGTGAATGACCGATTAAGACCAATGAATGCCCACTTTCATATCTTTCCTGTTTTGCGGGTTATCAATGATTTCCATCAGAATGTTTCGTGATTCAAGCAATTAAAAGGACGTTTGATATCATATTTCACGTGAAATAAAATTAATGAAAATTTGCCAATCTTTGAAAAATGGGAAGTTTCTGTACAGGTGGATTGAGTCAAAATATAGGAATATTTGAGAGATTAGAATTTGAATTATGAGACGGAAAATGCCTGAAGTTATGGGAAGGTTTCTGAAATGGGAAGTTGAATTAGGATAGATTTATGACCATTCTACTATTTGTGGTCTTTCTTCCAATTATTTCGTTTTATTACGCAATCCTGAGATGAATGGATGATGATTAGTGAATATAACAAAATGCAAGTTATTTTGGTTACACTTTCTGCCGCTTTCGAGCTCTTTCTGAATGTGAGAACACTTTGGGATTCTAACCAAACCTTGTGAAAAGTCGTAGTTAATTTCTTTATTTAACTCTAAATTCTTCCCAAATTCAAAGAAGTGCAATTATTATTTGAAAAATTATCTAAAAAAAAAGTTCATTTTTCGCTTATCGGTCATTTACTGGTGCACTCATTCTACTACCTATAGTTTTTACTCAAAGCCAATCGCCAATATAATTTACGATGATTATTAACGATCACCGCTGTTGGTAGGAATTTATTACGCGAGGTAAAATTTATGAATCGTTACATGCGAATTCAGGCTAAGTGCAAATTAATTAAATTTTAAGCCCATTATATGTGAAAATGCACATACCGTCGGTCCATTTGGCCGCGCTGCCATTCTCCTGCACGGTTACCGCCAATTGACCGGTATACGAATTAAATGCCGTTGTCGAACTGGACGTTGGCGGTGCGGGAGGATGACCCGAGCCCGGACTTCTCGGAGCACCCGAAATCGCCGTGTTACCGCTTCTCGGCATGCTGTACAGCGCTTCGGCAAGATCGGCAGCTCTCTTTAGTATTATTTCCTTTGGTAACTTTTCCGGATCTCCCGGATGCCGAGGAATGAGTTTTTGTAACCTTTGGAAACCGTAGTCGATCGTGGGCTCGTTCAGGGCTGATTGTTAACAAAAATAATTAGGTCGATCGTTTTTTTTTTAATTTATAGATCTAATAACAAAATTGATAAACGTGACTCTACTTACAGACATAGACGAATCTTCCAGGAGAACCTTTGCAAAATTGTTTACTTTTGTAAGATAACGTAACTTCTACAACTCCTGGTATTTGTCGAGGTGGTGTTTGCACTCTGATAGCGTGATCCGTTATCAGCTATAAAATGAACGAAATAATTAATACCGACCTGCTAATCGAATTGGCACATACTATTTGTTTTTTAATACATTTTATTGTCGAACTTACTTCGCTCCAAACGAGCATCGTTCCGAAAACAACTTGCAGACCATCGAAGAAGTGTTCTCCGATGATAATTACGGTCGAGCCACCGGACGTCCAACCCTCGCTCGGCGATATCGCTTTTATACAGGGCGTTTGAAGGGGTAACGCCGGATAAAGACCTGAAGAAAAAAAATAGCAAAAAAAAAAGTTAGCACTCGATTTTATTTTCTTCCTTTATTCGAATAGTATATAAGTGAGCAGAGGTTGTCGGAACGATAAAAATAAAGGGGTAAACCGAATCGAAGATGAAATCTCACGGTTGTACGAATCACGTGACTTTCCAAACGGGATACGGAAAATTATCAGAATATTCTGTTTATTCGAGGTAGTGTGGCAGATAAATTTCATGGGGTGGCAGGAGGGTGAATATCGCGTGTTCTACAAGAGCGTCGGAGAGAGAATCAGAGAGAAAGCGAGAGGACGAGATGAGGGTGAGAAGAAGGGAAGGAAAGCACATAAAGGTGGTGGAGTGAGTTCTCTCGCTTTCTCAAAGGGGTTGGGAAAGCGAGAGGGGGCGGGGGGAGAGGGAAGGATACGTATAGAACGAGAGGGTGGATTGCGAGAGGAAGGGTGAGAGTCAGAGAGCAGAGGAGAGAAGGGTTATAACAAGAAGGAGGGGGCGGCGATCGGGCCCGCCAGTGTCTCTGCTTGGAATTTATAACCCAATGATATCATTTTGTACCCCGGCGAAGCCGGGAATCCACCCCCTGAATACTCAGAGTCGTGGTGGCGGAGAAAGCAAGAGAGAGAGAGAGAGAGAGAGAGAGAGAGAGAGCTCTTCGAGCGGCACCGGCAGAGTGGCTGACATCATGGTATATTGCCTTCAGTGACGCTCAAACACTTTCCCACCATGAGGTGCTTACGTTGTACGAGTTCCACAGACAATCCCTCGTACATATACAACTCGACGAGGGGGTGTAGGAATAAATCACGAGCGCTTAACGAAACTCCGAGCGTCTATAACGTTTGTCTCTCTCACCACCGGAAAATAAGGACGAATCGCTTTTTAGATTGCGTTATCGGCCAATAACCCGACATTTATTCCATATTCGTTTTCCTTCAATGTACGCGTGTCATTGTACGTAAAGTTGTTATGTATGTTCTCTTGTCTATAAATTGGCAAATATAAAATTTGTGAAAATTAGCGAAAATTAAGTTAATGTTCAATTATTGTATTTCCAGGATGACGAGGGAGCTTGTAATTTGGTTAACCGCCTCATTTGGATTCTTTGATGGGTTAGGCGGATGGTATTCAATGCTTGTTGGGAAGAGAAAGAAAGAGTCGCTAACCAGCGCGTTGGCAACCCGTTCCAGCGGTCGAGAATTGTTGGTATGAAATGAGAGTGGAGGCGAATGGAGGGAAAACGGCGGACAATGCGACAGGAGAAATAGGAAAAGCACCAACAGTTACAGAGTAAAGGGAGAGAAGGTTGAAAAGAGGGAATCGGTGGAAAGAAGTCGGGTCCAAAGCGTACCAACGCGGAATAAATAAAATCCTTGGTACAACCATCCGGAGTTGGGCATGCCGTGAAGAAGCAAGAGGAGGAGAAGGAGGAGAGAGTTACCATGTTTACCCTTTCCATGTTTTTTTCATCCGACCGTATCTCCATTCTTTCATTCTCATTCGTTCTTCCCTCTTCGTCGCTTTTACAAACATTGAGAATCAAACGAGTCGCACAGTTATCGAAAAACAACCCTCTGAGTCGATTTTTTCTAATTACCGAAAGAGGAGATCACGAGGTAATTTCGTTTGTCATTTTGACTAAGATAAACAAAAAAAATTCCGTTCATTCTGTTTACGAATTCTTCTGAACACGATTTGTCATGGAATCGACGACAAAACAATCAAAATTCATACACACACACACACACACACATGTTTTCCATGTCGATCCTGTGATGTCCTAGTAAATACTCGTACAAGTTCGACGGAATTCGAGGTAGTGCGGATTGGTCCTTGTTGATTGGTCGGCGGGAAAAGCTCGGTAACGGGGCGCGGGAAAACCACGAGACAGTGCTCGCCTCATTGGTATGCCCGTTTCGGTGTTTCGGGGGTTGAGAACGAGTACATATATAGTATAGGGGTACGGCACGGCCGCGATGCGAAGGGATGAACGCGAGAGCAGTCGGAGGTGGATGTGGAGGATGTAGTTCGAGCGTTCGGAGTCACGCCGCGCATTGCTAGATGCTGTTCTCTGCTGAAGGAGTAAGGGATAGAAGCAGAATGGGAAGGAGTAGGAGAATGCCGATGGGGATGAGGACGAGGATGGTATATATACCTATGTATATATATATGTAATATATATATACGTAAAGCGCGTAGGATGTAGAGCGCTGCAGGGTGGGCACCGAGATAGCTTAAACTTAGCATTCACAAACCAACGCGCGCGCGGCCTATAGAGCGGTGCGGTGTGACCGAGCGAGGGTAGCAGAACCAAGAGAGCGCCAGGAAACACCACGAGGAAAGACTCTCTCCGGTTGGAGGGTTAGCGGAGAGGGCCAATTCCGCGCGCTCTGTGTCTTTGCGTTCGACGCGTATAGCAGCGGAGTATAGCAGCGAACCATCAGACAGAAACGAGTGAGAGAGATGGAGAAAGTAGGCGAAGGGAAGATATAGAAGGATGAGAGGAGACGACGTTAGAAGGGATGGCAGGTGAAGGGGTGGAGGGGAAAGAAAAGCCAAGAAGGAAGATCGAGGGTGGAAAGAAAGCCTGGATCTTGCGCTCTCTCTTTTTCTCTTTTCCTCTAACCCACGCGGCGCCCAGTCGGAGAATAGAATGGTGGGATCGGGTGTGCGGGATCCTTCGTTTTCTCCCGCTTCTTCCCATTGATTTACATCTTGTCTTGGAAAAGCGGGCAAAAGAGGCGAGTCCGCTAGCGTAGAGGAAAGCGAGTGGCTGGTGCTCCGCTGCTGCTGCTGCTGCTGCTGCTTCTGATGCTGCTGCTTCTAGTGGAGAACAGGGGGAAACGACGAGCGGTGCGATATCAGCCGTTTGTATGCGCGACCGACGCCAAACTTTGCTGAATTGCCCTATGACTCCTTATATCTTGTCTCACTCGCACTTTCCTTTCATAGGATTCTCTCTTTCTTTCTTTATTTCTTTCTTTCTTTCGCTTTCTCGAGATCGCTCTTGGCTTTTCGACTACTACGACGTACAAAATGACACATACACATATATCTATAACACATACTTCGTTTTCGCACTTTTTCTTCCCAAGATCTGCACAAGCGTTCCAGCACGGAACACTCGTAACAGTCGAGTAACAACACTCTTCGGGTTTTATGGCGGAACGCGTGACACAAACCCGTGTAGGAATAATCCGACCGACCGGAGGATTATACTACACTAAAGTACTTCTGTAACGTTTCTATATATCGTTACGTTCTCAGTGGATTCACTTTCTCTCATTTTCGTTTACGATTTTTTCGTTTATTTTGGTTATGAGATACAGTTTAATGCCTCGCGAATTCAACCGCTTAAACTCGTTTACCAAAGGATAATAATAATCACCTCGGTAATGCATCACTCCGTCCGCGGTGCAGTACATCGATTCTGCGAACACACCGGAAGTCAAATGTAATCAAGGTGTGCATTGTTAATAATCTTTAATGCAGGACGCTTTAAAATTTGAGAAAGCAAGTTTAAGCGGATTGTATTCGATGCGGATCCCGTGTTGCCTTTTTGTATTCTATTATATACGTTCGCATTAAGTGCTACGTTAAATATAAGTATGTACTTACTGTTGTACTCCCCGTGATCACTCGGATCTAACCGCTTTGCTCTGCGTCCGTGTTTGCTATTGTTGTGGACGAACATATTGTCGGATATTGCGAGATGCGGTCCTTCCACGCACACTTGCGTCGATATGATGACCTGAAGAGATGGATTTGCTAATTAAAATCGTGTGTAAATTAAAAACAAAAAAAAAACAAAGCTTATATATGGATTCTGTTGTTAACAAACGTTTTGAGATTTTAAAACAAAGAAAATCGATTGGTAAACTCAAGTCACGATTATAAAAAAAATGTACTACAATTTTTGAAAAAATTACAAAATTTCGTGGAAAAATTATGTTAAAAAATTGAAGAATTTTTGGTAAAAATTGCACTAAAATAATACGATGTACACAATGACTTGAAAATTTTACAGTTTCTCTCCGTACACCTAATTTTTTCTAGAAAATGAAATGCGGGCGTGGAAAGCGTTGAAACGGTTCAAGTTTTTGGTCCCTTTTGTAAGTTTCGAGGAACTTGGCCTGAAATAACGCACCCAGTCGAATAACGTTTTGCAAACTTGGTGCTATGAGAGTGGGGGGCAAGTAAAACGAGCGCGAGAATACCCACAAACACACCGAAGCCGGAGGGGCGATATTGGCGAGGCCGCCAGAGTGAAATTTTAATTCGGCAACTTTCGGCAATAAGCAATTCCGGAAGAGATTCGGAAGTGCGATAAATATTTTAATTTTCGCCCTGTGGTTTTAGCAGCATCAACGGCGGTGTCAGTGTGAGTGGACACACGACGACTCGTTTCTTTCTCACTCGTGAAAGCGTGGAAAAGAGACGACAAAGTGAAAAAAAAAGCTCCCTCTCCCGGACGTCATCCCACGCGGCTTTCTCTTTTTGGCAATTTATTTTTTAATTCTGTCTTTCGTTTCTCCGCCACGGGTTTGAGAAGCAGGATCCCCGAGATACCGAGCACTGCTCAATGTTGTACTGTTGGTGGTGTTGCTGGTTCTGGCAAATGGACGGGGATCTCTCGTTCTATCTATCTTTCTCTCTTTCTCGTTATACGGGATAAGGGATGAAACGAGGATGGCTGATGCTGTGCCGAACTAATTGCCAACCCTCCGCATTACAAGTCTCTGGATTTTCGGCGCGATAGGGCTCTCAACTTTTTTCGATTTCCCGCGTAATTCTCGACTATAGACCGATATTTTGATAGTATGACGAAATCTCCTTTTTTTTTTATCCATATCGAAATTATTAAACATGATATGATTTATTCTCACCTGAAATCGTCTCATGTCCCTTGGATTTCCAGCGTTTTTCAAACAATTTTGATTACACTTGAGGAAGAATTTGAGAAAAAATCTGTAAGCAGAAAAAAACAAGGGATGCTTGTAGCGAATGGTAGATATAAAGTTTAAATGGTTGACAAGGTACTTAACGCTATTCAACGTCGTGGCAAACTTAATTAGAGGAGGAACAGTGTCGGATAGGTAGCTTGAATACTGCATAAGACAATCGCAAACCCCGCTTTGCCTCGTCTGCATTATTCAGCATTTCTCTAGATTAAACCCCACGTGTTTCTCGACCTTTAGCAACGAACGGGGTGCAATGGAATACACCATTGCGAATTATACAGAGGGACTCTGTATCGAAGTACATTTATATCGAGGTGCCACAGAGATTACGAAAAAAATGTCATAAAATGAGATCGATATGAATAATCATTTTTTTAGTGCATACAACAAAATCGTCGAACGATTCAATAACAAAATAAAACTCGGTTTAAAAAATAGATTAAAAAAAATGAATAACCAAAAAATGTTGAAATAATAAAAGTCCCAAACT
>JABMBT010045765.1:0-12683 GCA_018906895.1 Odontocolon sp. PSUC_FEM 10030002
GTTCAGTAAAGAGAAATTTGATAAGAAATTTTCACCTAAAATTAATAATATCTCCGAACTCTATTTTAGCCTAACTAAGTAATTATAATATTTCGTAAATAATGATCTTCGGATAATTTACGAATGAGGAGAAGGGAGTGTATCAACCATTTGTCCATAGCCTCACTCAAAGCCTTCCCACTCTGTTGCCAGCGGAGTTCTCTTGCTTGGCACTTTATTTAACCACGCATCCCGAAAGAGCGTGGCTCGCACATAACGCATCTCGCGAGTTCTCGCTAGCGAGCTCACAGAACTACTCTGGCGTGATTTACCGTCGATGCAAATTAGATGTCGGGTCAAGTCGTCGGCTTAATCAAAACTTTTTTTCTCCCCCGCGCTTGTGCGTTGAACCGACCGCCCGCCCGCACCCCGACAATGTTTACTGCTTATTCGGTGTGAAATATGAGGGAGTGTAATATTTCCTGTATTCTTGCGAGGTCGCTGAATGCTTTCACGAGTGGAGAAAGAAAAAGAGAGTGTGCGAAGCAGTTAAAAAGAGGTGGAAAAGTATGAGACTCGCGAGAGAATAAGGCGAGTATATATACCCCACCCTCGCGTAGTACGTAGCCAGCGGGTGGTGGATCGGCACGAGAATGTCGCGAGGAGAGCTCGTTGACTCTCCACGTGCTCGATCTGCAAGGCATATAAGAGTCCTCCGCATAAAGCGCAGTGCACCACGGGCTCTGCGTTTACCCGCAGAAATCGCGCACACTTCTTCTTCTTCTTCTTCTTCTTCTTCTTCGTCCTCTTCTTCCACACGCCTAACGGGACTTCAGTCAACCGTTGTTCCTTACCGACTTCTAATCGCTCACTCGGAATCCTGAGCACCCCAGATATTCCCACGCTTCATCGAAATCCCTTGAAATCATTGTATCATAAACGACAATTGCCTGATGACGAGTCAAATGAAGTAACAACCGAAAATCCAGATCTGAACTGAATAATAATTTAATGATTTTGTTTATCGGCACCTGGTGCCGATTCTCACGTTCGCTAGAAAGATGCCAGTAGGCAATTTATAATTTATAAGATGATGATGCAGGTAGATAGTCGATTTGTCTGTCAACGAACGAAACCCGGAGTTTCTTCGGGCAAGCTCTTCGATCATCATCGATTGTGCTTTAGTACACCAGCACCAGCTGAAGGATCTTGAATATACTGCAAGGTACAGGCATCAAACGCATGTGTGGATCGCTATGTAATTTTCTTGTAATTGTACGAGAGCAGCTGAAAGCGCGTTATCAGCAATGGCATAGTAGTATATAATTTTCTAGAGACGGCACCGCATTTCCCGTTAGATATCTCGTTAAAGGGTCGATTCGATGCAGTCTTTCTTTCTCTACCGATGACGCAGCTGAGCTCCGACTATTGAGCGAACAAACGTGGACTGCCTACCAAGGAAGACTACCTAATACCAGCTTAATCAAAGAGCCTTCTGAAGTTGCAGTGCCTAACCGTGCACTTTGTGCATGTTAGATAGTTGGTAAGTTATAATGCGGTATCAGCGTAATTCAGTAACCAGCGCATAGATTGTCCCTCATAGATTATTGGCAGTCCTTTCCAGAGTTACGGTTAGAAAAGGGCTCGACCATGCCGAAGATTCTATGACATCCTTTGTTTAAGATGCCCATTTAGGAAAATTTTCCGAAATCACTGTATCATAAACTAATGGACCGAAATAGAGTAGACTTAGTGTTTCTTGACTCTTAAAAGTATTTGAACTTAAGATCTTCACCTTTGTACCTCCATCGTTGGCTCCCACTAGGGTTCCTTCGTTGTTTCGCGAGATTAAAAATCGTTAGAGTTTCCCATTGCCAGCGGCAACAGCAATAGCGGCATGATGTCCTCGATCACATATTGTACGAAGGTCTGCAACAGCCAAGCAAGGAAGAAGAAGAAGCCGGCGGCGACCGTGAGTCCATGCTATCAGCGATGTCGCGGTGTATAATTTTCAAGAAACGCTACCGCAGACCCGTTACCGTTAGGTATCTCGTTAAAGGGTCAGGCTAGAGCGACAATTGAAAAATGCTCCGATGCTTTTGCTGCTGCTGCTTTTATCAACATATCTCTAACTAGTGCCGAACGGCACCTAGACCATACATTGTCTTTCCCTGCATCCCGCCATGGGGAGATGCGCCGTTGTAACTCGCTGTGATTAACGAGCCACCAGTTAAATTTATCGTTTAGTACGCTGATGGGAGAACTTGGTGCTGGTTAGGTTGGTCAGGTTTGCCGCGGGGTCACTTGGTCTCTCTGTACATTGCCTGTCTTGCCGCATTAGACTCTCACCCATAGTCCAACATTCCAACAAATTACAGATCACCATTTATCTGTCCAAATCTCTCGTGGCAAGTGCAAAATGTCAAAGTACTTACAACTCTAAAGAAATGCGTGTTCATAAAATCCGTGGGCGGCTATAAGTAGCGTGAAAACGCATCGACATCAGCGAGAATACGTACGTTCAATTTCATACATATGTATGTCGGTAGTATTCGATTAATCAACGTAATATGTATGTAATCGAGGCAGACACTCCATTACGATTATTTCCCTGTACAGATTCATACCGCTAATATAAAATTAATCATCCGTTTAATCATAACTGTGCGGTGCGCATCGGGTGGGCACGCAGCAGAGTTTCACTTTCCATGTGCCAGGCTTCGTATACCTCATCTCATATATATTCCTGCTCTGATATAAACACGTTTTATTTTGTATTACATAGAAATGACTCCCGACGCTTTCCACGACTGTCGTATAAAAGTTGACGACATTCTCAGTCAGACCCATACTTAATCTTCGGATCTCAATGTGAAAGACGAATTTTTACGAGGTACAATTAAAGGAGTACCCGTGTCTGATGCTATTTTATGGAATGCGATGCGTCACTAGTTTAAATGTAGCATATCTCGGTGCTTAAAGATAGATGTGCGGTGATGCCATCATTGGGACAAGTGTAGGTATTTTCTAGAGGATCGAACGATCGAGTCCCATCCGTTATTGGTGCTATTGCTATAATGATTTTAATGACAATCTTTCGAACGGGTTAGTTGAAAATATTTCCGATGGTTGAAACATTCGTGATAATGTGAAATGAATCAGCAAGAGAGGTATATAGAGGCGGAAAGGACCGAGCAAAGACGCATGAGAGACGATCAGATGGGCGGAGGTCATTACTCAAATCGCCAAGAGATGTCAGCCTCACTGGGTGTTGTTATTAATTAAATGTCTGACTGATAGGCATCAAGCTGCACACGAAATATCTCGGTGCAAGGCTTCCTTCCTATTAGATATCATTTGTCTCCGCTACCGGATATTTCTCCACCTTTTATAGCACCGCTGTGTGTGCTTCGTTATACCGAGATTTATTATTCTCTATTCAACATGCATTTCAACCTCGGTTCATCTTTTCAATTCCACCCACGTATCATTTCAAACTCCATCTCTTCCTGCACGTACATTTTGTAACCCTCTGCTCTGAATATTTTTCAAAATATTCACATGTGATACTGAAAGTAAAGCTCTCGTGTCCGAAGGTTTTGACGATCTAACTTCAAAATGAAAACATATGATTCGATAACTTGTTCGACCCATCGTGTATTCTGATAAACCTTTTTTCGTATTCGTACACGAGTTTGTCTTTCGAGGGATAAACAATATCGTATGTTTCACCGGAGATTGAAAAAGAATACTGGCTGCATTCGTGTGTTACTTGTAACTGTGTGTTGTTGTTCCCTGCAGCTTTATGCGAGAATGGCCTCGGTTCGTATTTCCACGTCCTGGACTATTGTTGTTCGGATGCGTGGTGTCGGGAATTCTGTGAAAAAAGACAAGATCGTGTATCCTGGTTGAACAATGATTCTGTTACGTTGCTCGCATCTATACGTAATAGTTGGAGGATGTCTTGGATTCGTGCGATACTTTGAAGACTGCGATATTGCGACAAGTGTATGACGAAAGCCAGCTTCTGTTCATCTTTCGTGATGTGCGTGACTTCCGTGTATCACGTGATCGCAATAGTAGACATATATATACGTATAATGTCGTGACTTCTCACGAGCTTGGAAAAGAATCGATCGGCACAGTATCGAATCGTTTTATTTGACAGATACATACTTCTTATTAATATTAATGAATGGTTTCTCATATAAGTTGTGGCAGATTTATGTCGTCAAGTGCTACGCCATTGCCGAGCTTGTTGCATCGCCATAAATCTTGTAGCGTGGCGGGTTAAAAGTGGTTTCGATTCGTTACTTGTATTTTTAGCGAGTCCTTCCTCTTGACAAGCCCTCATTTTGTGGGCATCCCATCTTCTCTTCTGAATCCCCGCGATACCTCTCTCAACCATCGTCCCGCCACTTGTGATACGCGCCGAAAACGAGTTTGAAATTGTTGCCCCTGTCTTCTAAAGTTCTCTTTAATGCCCTTAAGTGGGCCAGGGAAGATCCTTCGCCTTTGGTCCATGAAAAATGATGATACTCCTCAGTACCTAATTATCGAGCAATCTACAGTTTTTGAACAAGTACGCAAAATTTTACTTGACCGTATGTATAATCAAACAATATGACATGTGTGATATATTTCATTCTATAACTGCAGCCATTTTGCTTGCCAGGGAATTGCTCTCAATGTTACAAGATGTAAAATTATATAAAACTTGACCGTTACTTGTACTTTTATTTACATTAGCACATGCGGTTGTCGTCGAACGACGATGTTCGATGTTCAATGCCTTGCAGTGGTCGTAAAATGTCTCTGACTCTCTCAGGATCATCCAAGACCGATCCGATTAATACAGAAGAAGCATGCTTTGCTCTTGGAGTGTATGTTATTTTCATCATGTATGCGCCCTCTACTTTATTTGCCCTCACCTTAACTCTTGTATCGATCCTGAACGCTCGTTAATCCCATCGATCAATTCTGTCGCGACATTCTACATGTGACACGAGTCCAGCACATTTCTGGTCTCCTATTTTATAAATCCATCCATCAATTTTTCTCTATCGTCGAAAGGTCCGTGTCACAACGAAGGGACCAATTAAAAAATAACCATCAACAGAGAGAAAAGATGAGGTACGGTCATGTATGGTTGAAAAGTTCGGAGATGAACATGAGAGACACGGTCATTGTCAAACATCATTGGCTTTCACATAGAACGTTTATATTCCCATGAGCACACCAGCCAATTAGCAAAATGGGATGGCATTAACGGAATGCCCGGTAAGGATGGATCCTTGCTGGTGAGCAAATGAAAACGTAGGTCGTTGATTGTCTGGCACGAGGGAATGGTTGTAAAAACGGAACATTCCGCTATAACAGCGTATAGGGACGTGGAGAGTCAATCCGACGAGCGTCGAGAGCTCTCGTCTTCACGCATCGTTTGCCACCCTTTCACTCTTCTGCTATGATGTGGACTGTACCACTCATTGTCCTCCCTCCCAGTGCAAGTTATACGCACACAAACTCATTTCGAGTTTAAAGCATTCCTGTTTGCATGAGTATATATCTGTCTCATGCTAAAAAATGTCAACGTTTAACTGTCGTAAAATGAAACCACACCGGTGTTGTTATTTCAAGTTCCGCCGACTGTATTACGGCAATGAGCAGGAAACACACATTGAAGTATGTAACTTTCGAGGATGATAATCCTCGCAAGTGGTGAAAAATGGTTATTACTATCATACCTATTTGATGTTTAAGATAGATCAATTCATTTTGAAACATTTGAATAAACGGTATATACCGAGTCTATTTAAAACTGAATTAGAAAGATGCTTTAATTTCTGAGCAACACGTAGTTGATATGTACATTGAGTTTCAATATCCAGCGAAATCTCGGCATAGTATCGGGTATCTCCAAGGAGGTAGCAGATATGTACCGTTGCATGAAGCAACGACCGAATATCCATGAATATTCATAACGTAACAGGATTACTATTACAGATACAAGCGAGATTAAATACCTCCAACATCCTGAACGAAATAACGAATATATTAGTGATTTAAATTAAAACGAATCATTATTGTTGCACTGTAAATCCATTGATATATAAATCTGTAGTCTTCTTCAGAGTTCTTATAAATATGCAAGTGTCATAAAACGTTGTCTAAATGTACTTCAACGCCAATATGTTTATCGATGGTACTGCTTTAAATCGATGAAGGTCTGTTTTTAAGGTGTGAAGTCAAGTGCATCGTAGGTTGGATTCTGCTTTCGTCGGCCAAATGACAAATTCAATGTTCCCGGTATCTTTCATTCGATGGGTCACACATAAAGGCTTGCGGCGAACGTCAAGCTTATTGAAGGGAACATAACCGCTGGCGTAAGCTAGAAGTTAGGTCTGCGGAGCTTCTACTATATCTTCAGAGGCAAAATGTTCGGGTGTGGATCCTGGAGTCCTGGCTCTGGCTCGGTCTGGCTCTTCAACCTCTTTCCACCTCACTGATCGATCACGTAACTGAGACAGGGAATACGAAGGTCCGGAATGGAGAGAGACGATGCATCGACAAATTGACTAATCGGGTGAAGTCGGGAGGAAGAAGAGAGATGCTCGGTGAAGAGCAAACCAACGGAGGAAGGTGGCCCAGGCTGCTTTTCGACCGAGTAACCCCCCAAACCAGACACACCCTCTTCACTTCGGATACCGCTTATGACGCTATCTGACCATCGTCCAACCACATAGCAGCTAAGCTCACGTGACATAAATACCATATTAGATCGTTCTGAAATATACCAATCTTCACCGGTGCTCTGACCAAAACTTGTAACCGTCGACTGACGGAAATCTAGCACGATCTGAACTCAGATTATGAAAATTATCGTACCTGGTGCGTTCATTTTTTTAACTCGATGTGGCATTAATTATATATGATATTCAGTCATCCGTATGGAGTGGTTGATGCCCAGGCCACCGTTGCTACTGTCACAGATGAATTCACTAGTCGCTTCGAGTTTGACGAAGTCAAAACTTGGCTAGTAATGAGACCCTTGAGACAGCGATTAGAACGGAAACTGCAGGTTGCTCGAAGTTTAGAGCATATTTGGTGTATTGGGTAGACATAAAGTGCATGTTGAGCTATCATGCTAAACGACAAGTAATATCTGAGCTTACATGATGTCGAACTTCGAAATGTTATTTAGACAACTCGAGCTAGGAATGTTAAAGTGTGTTAAAGTTAGTTATAGATGTGATACTTATTTCAATACTATTTTTCACGATTTGAAAATGTTTTTTAACGATCGGTAACGATTGTACATGCATATTTAGACTAAACCTTTTACTTTAAAAGACCATTAACAATATTTTATTATTCATGTAGTGGATGTTGAAAATAAACAGAGTGAAAAAAAAAAACGTTTTTACGGAAAAATGTCTGTTTCAAAGGGTTAACAAATTTAAATGTGCCACTCGTCCTCGCAGTCGTATATACGTATTGTATTATGTATAAGCTATTCCAATCCCATCGTATGCCTATTTCGTATTCTCATTTTTAACACCTTGCTTCTCCGCAACTCCCGCACCCTCTTCGCTGTGAGATATTAATCTTGCGTTCCGCATTGGCTCCCCGCGGCGCCTTCTTCGATAAAACGAATCGAACCTCCAAAAATTAAATACAATTTCACCTTCCCCGAGAGAATGATTTATGAACCGCGAGTTTGTGGTTCCGAGTCCACGGTCTGGCTAAACTATTCGACGTCGTTCTCGTTTATTTTCATTCTCTCTATCAGAATTGCGTGGTGCTCTACCTCAAAAACTTTGCTAGTGTTTCAATCATATTCCAAGTCAATTACGTTTCTCCCGAAAAATGAAATTTGATATTTGGCTATGAAGTCGTTGTTTTTCCAGCCAATGGATACTGAAGTTAGTTGAACAACCTAAGAATATATTTAGATCCGAAGAATTTAGGTTTTTTCTTTTTCACCGAAAACTAAAGTGGAGATTACGAAATTATAAATTTCGCGCTGATTACGAATATCGTAGAGATTTTCCCGAAATCTAAATACATGATTGAGAAATGTCGAAAAAATTAATTCGGTGACTAGAGGTTCAAAGTCTAAAAAGAAAAGATTGCCACTTCGAAATGTCAAATTGGCTTTCAGAGTCAAATTTTTATTCTTTACGTTTTATCAGAAAGTTCAGGTCTTATCCGATCAGTAATTTACCGCTGATTAAAAATATCGTAGAGATATTCCGAAAATCCAAATAGATAATTAAGAAATGTCGAAAAAACTGATTCTTTTCACGTTTTCAAAATTTTAACTCTTCGTAAAATTTGCTATGCGCTAATAAGTAGCTCTGCACTGCTACTTAAATCGAAGGAGCACGTGTCAGCACTCTAGTTGAAAATAAGAATTTCATCGCGTGGATTCCGTTGACAAATGAATCTATATACGATAAACCACTGTCACTCCAACAGATTTAACGTATTGGTCAATAGTCAGGTTAATGCAGTAGGATATGTATGGGTGAGGTACGTAATACGGCGTGCATGGCATTCGTTGCAATAATTGGTGACAACTGTAGGACAGAGTGTCGGCGACCAACTGCGGATATCTCGCGAGTACATCAGAAGAGATTCTTGCGTGGCAAACGTTGATATCAACGGGAGTAACAAGCTATACGAGGCGCCTCGCAGGTGACGCAAGGCGTTCGTAGCACGTGAGGATCCAAGCGAGACAGTCGCACACGCGTGCAATCGTGGATGCATGCGAGAACCCGAAGTAATAAATTTCATTGGGTAAAAAAGTCTCGCTCGGTTACGAGAGAGAGATTGATGGAGGAACGCGTGAGGTGAGAGCGTCGAGTTGTAAGTGGTGGCCTTTTGCTCCTTGACAGTGATCATCCGCGAGCAAGAAAAACTGCCACCCGAGAAGTTAAGGTCGTCACTTCGATCCAACCTAACTACCGCTTATTTTTATCTCACGTGTCAAAGTTATTTTCAACAATCACCGTAGCTCGTGATTGGCCTCGTATTTCCGTCTTTCTCCGATCGATCTTGAAAATCACAGGCACCTTCTCTCGATTACAACATACCCCATTGAGTGAATGAAATCTATCATCAAGAATTACTCATCAGACAAATTCGCATTTACATCCTTTCCAGAGGCTCTACCATCAATATTTACGATCAATGAGGGGATATTATTGGAAAGTCGTTAGTCGATAACTTAATTAATAATGAATTTTAATTAACGAAATTGTTGTATCGAATTTGATGCTACAGAGAATAGTATTGCCAAGAAATACTGCAAATTAAATTAGTTTATGTGGTATGTCGAATTCAGCGCCTGCGGCAAGGCAACCCTCGATGTTCCCAAGCTAAACGGAAAGATAATCATTGGTCTACCACGGTTCTCACTTTTCATCTTATTTTCTCGATTCTTTTTACAGCCATCATTCGCAAAGCTATTCCAAAGTGATTTCATCACTCTGTAATGTTTAGAAAGCCTTGAAACTATGAGGATTAGAAGGATTTCTAAAGTTTCTTCCCAGCATGTGATCTGGTAAGCATGCGAATCCTTCAACGATCCACGTGGAGCAAATTCCTGTCCGAGGGGTTAACCCCGAGATTAATTTAGTTGACCTCTTCCTGGGGATAGATTGATGTTAGGATTTACTATCCGTACTTAGCAACCTCCTAGCTGTTCCGCTCGGTCTCTATTTACCAACGAGCTCATCGACCATCTCACGCTACTCACACTGAATTATATTTCGCACTCTCTGGCGCCCATCCCCCTTCATCCTCGCCCGCCACAATCTCACCCCCATCAAGTTTAATTACGAAGATAAGCAAAGATGCGGCGAATCCTCTGGGTATATGCATAAACGTGGTACCCGGTAATGGTACCAGTTAACAACGATTAGACGAGAACATGGACCGAAATAAAGCGCTTTAATGAATTCATTTTTTTTCTATTGTCTTATTCGCGAGTAGTCTTCCGTCAGCTGTCTCGTTAAGATCGTGTCGTTGGATTTAAATATAATGAAATCTTGAGAATTAATCTGTAACAAATTATTCTTCCGGGAAAAAGAAAATTGAAAAAATAATCATTTACTTCGAATTTCTGTCTGTAAGGAAAACCACCTGAAATATTGATCTGTACCATTAATGGAAAAACGGAGAAAATGTCGTCGATTGCTCAGTTTAATTGACTCTCAGAATCATCGATACCTCAACGCGAGTTTGTCTATATGCCCGAATACTCGAATACCGCTTTCGCATTAGCTCGAAATTCCGAGTCACGAAACGCAGAGATCTAAAAAGGTGCTAGAAAGTCTTCGTAATTCGTCTACTATAAGTTCTTTGCGATTGCGATAGCGTCGATGAAATACCGTCATACTTGATTGAACAGTCCAGACTCATTCTGCACTCCAATCAAGATACAAATTCTACTGTAAAATAAAATACGAAAATAATTACAAAAATAAAAAAACTGAGAGAGATAAGAAATTTTGCGTTATAATGATAAGCGTCAATAAAACAAAATAATGTACTAACGATTCTCAATTTAAGTACGGTAAATAAGAAAATGAGAAAAATAAAGAATCTCATGTGTCATGAGAAGCGTGAAAATTTGTGCCTGTAACTTTTTTTGCGCTCCGTTAAATCTCGAGTGCAACCGGTCCAGTCTTAATCACTCGAGATTAAATAAAGACAACAACTTACGAATTCGCTCGCGGCTATACCCGCAACGTCTCACATTCAGAATTAAGAGTAATCGAGACTTCGGGACTCTTATAATACGTCTCGGTGCATACTCTGTGATTTTAAATCAACCGACGTTTATTAAGCCTCGTTTCATTCATTCGATCGTGCGAGATAAAAAAAAATAGTAAAGGAAAACCGCAACATTGATCTCACCGCGAAGGCGTACACGTATTTATTTTTATTATTGCTTATTCCTTTTGTACTTCGTTCGTGTAACTCATTCAAGCATTCCAAATAACTCTTGACCCTATAAAGATCCAATGAGAAGCTATAATTAGTCAATTTTTTTTCTTGCAGATGATTTTTTTTAACGATTGGGATAAGTCTTTTTAATGTCGGAAAGAGATAAAAGTTATTCCAAGTTTCGAGAAGTGAACATTGATGGACCGGAAATAGGAGAGATGCGATTGACGCTTTCACTTAAAATTTAAATGAAAAAAAAAAGATTGATCTCGACGTACAGATCAAAGATGAAAGAATCTCGGCATTTATATTCGTTCATTTCTTTCGATGATTCATCAGCCTGTTCAACGAAGCGAAGCTTTTAGAGATCGATCGAAAAGATCGCTGGAGATTAGCTTGCCAAAGTAACAAGAATTACCATTCTTGTTACGAAAGATCAATGATATCTATATAATCGTATCCGGATAATAACCCGTTCTTTTCTTTCGCATCTTAGAACGTCGAATTGTCCGACGCGAAATCGGGGCTTCGTGAGATTGAAAGAATCACGAGATTGGAAATGAAAGTTTTGAGGGTCATGGTTGGAGTAAAAAATATATATGTATTGATACTCGATCTCTGTGTCTGCTGAATTACACGAGATCCGTGATAGTTTTTTTTTTTTTTTTATATGTCGGACGTTCCAAATACGAAATGTAGCCGGTAGATTCCATCCACTTACGATGTTTGCATATATGTTTAATACAGAAATATATATCGATTAGAACATCGATCGTGTCGAGAACCGAATGGAAAGTATACATATATAATAAACAACCTCTTAACTGCGAACCAGGAACCTCGGTATTACCCTTTGTTTGATAACAATTTTTATGATATATCGCATATAGTCTGAGTAAGTCTCCCGCGATCCAGTTTATCGTCAAATCCGGGACCGGTATCCCGGAACCATAAATAGAATGACGCAAAACAAGAAAAACATAATTTTTGACAGTGATGAAGTGAAAATCCACAAATGTTATCAATTTTAAATATTTATTACGAGTTTCTACTTAATAAAAAAAAAAACTTGATCATAATGCCTCTGTTCTAATAAACTCTGTAAAATCGTTCTAAAAACTATACTCGAATAACTTTACATTGCAGAACTAAACATACGATAATTTGCTCTTAGTGATCAAGAATCATAGAAAAAGTGAAACAAAAAAAAACAAACACAGTTTGCCTATATAGACAGATAGTAAAGTTACGTAGGAGCGGCCCAGAACTCTGAATCCAGTCAATGATTGCTGGACAAGTCGGGCGTTTATTGCCTGAACCTGGACCTGGACTTGGACATCGACATCGACGACGACTACGACGACTCGCTTTCACCGTCTACGCTGCCTCGGCAATCATTTATCGAGGGGGTCGTTTAAACCCGTGTTTGCATTATTACAAGAACGACACGATGACGTAGACCATTATATCCTGGCCCCGGGCTCCTTTCCTCTTTCTTTAACGTAACAGATTGTTGCGCTTTTGCAGTTGGTGGGCGAGAGGGACTAATTAATTCATGCCTTGCCTCTGGGTAAATAAGAGCTCGAGAGGAAAGGCGTCGATTTCATTCGATGGGGTGATCAACGAGTTTCACACGATAGGGAATAGATACGTGAAAAACATTATAATGTACGATAACGTATAGATATATATATTTTGTAAATCAATATCAAACATCACATGCTTAACGATAGATGTATATATATATATAT